>CM041779.1:338601232-338826939 GCA_023374045.1 Limonium bicolor
GGTATGACTCTTGCAGTCTTAGTCAGCCTATCCACAATCACCCAGATCTAGTTCAAGCCGCCCTTAGTTAGTGGCAACCCAACTACAAAGTCCATCAATAAGGAGTCTCACTTCCATTTAGGAACATCCAAAGGTTGTAGCATACCACCCATTCTCTTGTGCTCGAATTTCACCTTGTGACTAGTCAGACGACGAGAAACAAACTTAGCGACTTCCCTCTTCATCTTCGGCCACCAAAAATACTTCTTCAAATCCTCATGTAGCTTATTTCCTCCCGGATGCACTAAGTAAGGCGTGCTATGTGCCTCCTGTATTTGCTTCCCCTTAACCTTTGCACAGGCCAAAGGCATACACCACCTCCCTTTGAATCAGAAATTCCATCATCATGAATGGAAAAGTCCTTAGCTTTCCCTTCCTCTAACTTCAGCCGGTTCCTGTCTATCTTAACATCTCCCTTCTGGTGCTTAAGGATCTTCATAACATCTAGCTGACCACCATACTAAACCACTTTACCTCCTTCTCAACATCCCCATGCTCCACAACTTCCAAACTCATCTTCCAGAAGTCTGGGACCAACTCGTCCGGAAGAATCCATATGGAACTCACCGGATGGCTCTTCTTCCGACTCAATGCATCGGGCACCATATTGGCCTTCCCCTCATGATACATAATCTGCAAGTCGTAATGTTAATAAGCTCCAACCATATCCTATGTCTCGTATTCAACTTATTTTGAGTGAATATGTACTTAAGACTTCTGTGGTCGGTGAAAACTTTACAAGAAGTCTCGTACGAATAATGCCTCCATATCTTAAGAGCAAACACCACAACTGCTAACTTTAAGTCATGATAGGATAGCAGGTCTCATACTTCTTCAACTGCCTAGACGCATATGCTATTACCTTACCGTGCTGCATCAACAAACAACCCAAGCCAAAATTTGAGGCCTCACTGTGGACCTCAAACCCTTCTATTCCGAAAGGCAACACCAACACAGGAACGAAGTCAACTTGTCCTTCAAAGTTTGAAAAGCTTGCTCACAATCTTCGTCCCACTAAAAACTTCACTACCTTCTTTATAAGGTTAGTGAGTGGCCTTGCAATCTTTGCAAAATCCTTAACAAACTTCCGGTAGTAGTCGGTTAAACCAAGAAAATTGTGAACTTTCTTGATGTTGGTTGGTCCAGGCTAACCCTTAACAACCTCAATCTTAGAAGGGTCAACAAAAATACCCTCGCTGGTCACCACGATCTTACGGTTCGATTCTATGCGGTCGAGATGTGATGAAAGGAAACATAGTGTAGTCTTAACAATTAATTTATAGTGTTCCAACCTACTTGACCTATGTTCACTGCTGATAACGATATCCTCACTTTTTTTCTTGAACTTCCAATTAAATTGTTACAATCTAACTACAACCATAAGAGTGTATAGAACATTTCTTCCAACCCCACTATCCTAGTGTTATCGATGTCTCTACTCCTATTTATACTTGTCGAAGAAGCTAGAGCCACCCATAGACTTGCTTATTCACAACGCAACTTTCTATTGGACTGTCTTATAATTGAATTATCCCACTTGTATTTTGCTAGCCTGTCATAAGACATGTCTGTGATTTCTTCTGGACCGGACCTATCCTTCCTGATCGTCTCGTCTCGTCTCTTTACTCGTGGGCCGGACCATTTGCCATATTCAAGACACTTACGACTTCTAGACTCTTACGTTTTCAGAACACTAGTCTGAGACTCTCTTTCCCTCTTGTCTGGATCAGGCTGCTGTATCCGTGTACGTACATCATTTCAACTTAATTTTTTATGCTTTGAATACATACTAATTAGTGTTTTTTTTTTATAATTGAATACATACTTATTGTTTGATATATAAAAAGTGTTTGAAAGAGGAAGAGATAAAAATGTTCTTTACCTAATGAAATCACTGTATTTAAAAAGAAAAAGAAAATATTTATAATCTTAGTATATATGTAGAGGGTGATCATGAACTGAAAAAAATTTACTATATGTTAAACAAAACAAATGTAAAGGACCCGGATTTCTAGATCTATTACTATCAATAAGATATCGGTATTACCAGTCATAAATCATACTAATAATTAACAATTAAGTGCTAAAGAGTGAAATTATATATATGTCATGCAGTACTGTATGATTAGCTAGTTTGTATAATAAAGCGCTATGCCGTAGATGTACAGTAGCGTGATTGTAGATGTAGGATTTTGTTTTTCTCTAAATGCAATGATTTAGTTCCTCATGAAGGAGGAGACCCACCCCACATTGAAACCAGCTAGCTCGTATAGCTTTACATAATAATAGTAGTATGATCATGTGGTAGTATGCGATTGTATGATTAGTTAAAATCACAATGGTCTTAATTTAATTTAATTGTTTTGATTTTTTTGTCTGAATATGAAATTTAAATATCTCAAATAATGCAGACTAGTAATAGTTATTTCAGGCTTTCAGCTATGCTTTATGTTTCATTTGTTTGTTCTACGCACATCGACATCCTTTGCGTGATGACGAGCGCGATGTACAATGACGTAATGGCAGCAGCGGGGGGACCTCATTAACATCTCTACTGCTCTTTGGGCAGGACCACGCCACGTATGTAACTTATGCTATTTGTTGTTGGTAAACTTTTGACTTTATAACTATACATAGATATTAATTTTACGGTTAATAATAAAACGTTCTATACAAAATTAGAAAAAATAACTGTACAGTACAGTGTATTACTTTATTAACAATACATATATATATTAAGAGTTCAATATTCATTGTACTCAACTTTATTACTTAATGAACTACGTTCCTTTCAAAAAAAAAAATATTCATTGTACGTTAATTGTATAATTTTTGTATATTTAATGATTAGTTTTATATTGTTATATATACAATACTACAATTAATATAATCATCTTTGACTACATTTGAATGTATTTGAACTCTTCTATAAACGTAACATAAAATGTGATTTTTTAAGCTCATAATTACATGTAAACTTTAGTTACTTTTTAGTCACAAAAATATAGAGATATGCCCTACACTTTTTTTTTCCGAAGTAAACATAAGCCAAATTTTAGGGGATCAAAGCTGTTAGAAGACAACACAAACCGCGTGGGAGATTGCTTGTACAACATATGAGAGCATTGCATCATTGACATACATGCGTAAACCCTATGATTGAACTCTGGGACAAAGCACCAGTGGTTCATCAAACCGATCTCAAGAACCGACCACGATAGAACAACAACACATAAATTATTGCTAAACCAAGACACATTCCAATCAGACACAAGATTCGAAACCAAGCTAAACCTGACATGAAAGGGTCACTATGATTTTTTAGAATAATAACATAACTAAGAGGAATAAAACAACACAAATGTTCAAGACTCTTACTGTAACACCCCTAACTCGTAATACCGTATTAATTACCAGACTTAGTATAAATTAATGAAAGGATTCAAAGCGGAAATAAAAGCGTCCAAATACAACTTAATACAAATACGCTATGATGACAAGAGATAGAATCCATAACATACAATACTAAAATCCATAACTATGTGAGCAGTCTAAGTATCCCAAAACCATATAAAATAGCGGAATAATACAAAAATGTAAGTTCAAAGTGTAATACAAGTACATCGCTAATTACCCCCAAAATATCCCGCGCTTCGACTTCAGTCTCGGTCAAACACCAGTAATATGTTTGTCGTAAAGGCTCAATAAAACCACTGAATATGCTATTGTGTAACCATCATGAACCTTTAAACTCCTTAAGTTAATTAGTCGAATTGTCATGCGGTTCATTTACATGCTATATCATTTTCATATTTATAATAAAGCTATAAAGTGCAACAATAAAACACTCAACAATTCACCCAATATAACACAAACAGTTCCACTTATAATATTGGCACATAACCAAAAACAAATAACGAGTGCAAACGATTTGGATATGAGAGTCGCTTCCCTTTTTAACTTTTTCTCTTAATCCGGCGTTCAAGGCCTTTGGCTTGTTATTTACTTTACGAGAGTTATTTGAAGTCTCGTACTAACGTTTCTCTAATGTTTAGTTAATTCTATTTGCTTAAATCTTAATCTTGATAGTTGTGGTGTTAGAAGACGACATGTCCATAACCAATTACCCCTATTAATGGTGGGTCACCAACAGCAGTAGCCAGCACTTACGGATGTGCCTCTGATTCCTTCTTATTACCTCTATTATGTGGCGGGTCACCATCGGCCAAAGCCATCCCCTATAGCAAGGACTCTGTCCAACGATCAATCTGATATATTGGAATAAATATAACGAGTAAACCTATAACGGTCATCCGCTCTATTGTGATCACAATGCGTAACCAGGTAATCAATGATCCTGCATTACTCCTCAAATTCATTTCTTTTCACCAAGTGATTAAGTTTTCTTTATCCTTTTACCTAAGATCTATTATTAGGTTATAGTGAACAAATTTTCCATCTCATTACCTTTTAAGTCTTAAAGTTCACCTAGAAGTCGTCTAGGTTACTACCATATTCGAATACATATGCTCTCGAGAATGGTATTACCCATTCTCTGCCTAAGGTATTTTACTTAGGCTGATTATGGATAATATGATGTATCTTGTAAATCGTTTGTGAGCAATAGTTCTTATCAATTATCATAACTTGATTTGAGTTTGTATTCGGTATTTCTTGAGTCTGAAAGACATTCACGTACAATTAATAACGCGAGATAGTCGGGCAATTAAAATCATATAAACATATCAATACAAATACACACATATCAATCTTAGGAAAAAAATCTCACACAGATATATCCGAACCAAAGGATATCCTTAAGAACACTCAGACCACACAATAACATACTGTTCACCGACGGAGAGGTATGCTGACGTCCTAGTCCGTGTCGTCCTCTAAGTACTCAGCTCTGGAATGTACCTCTAAATGTTAATTCACTATATATCAAATGATTCGATATTCTGAGTAATTGTTAATCCCCCCCCCCAGTATTTGACCTCATGATTTAATCATCGTTACTTGGGTATTAAACAAGTTTGGGATTAGTTATTTAATTCTATAATTGTGTTAGTAACTAACATGTGTATCATGTTACAACTTAGGATTTACTTCTCACATTTATCATCTCTTCTATCCATTAGTATATATATATATTCATATAGTTATTGTTACTATATGTCATTTAATATAATTGACCTTAAGTATTATTATCCTTTGGTATTTAAATTCCCACTTAATTGGTGAGTTGGTTAACTTGACCTTCTTTGGTCACTTTGGTTGACTTGGTCAAAATATACAAGTCAATACTATTATATAATCCATAATCTAAATTCCTTGAATTCTATAATTCCATTATTTTTGTAACTCTTTATACTATAACATTAAGTGTAACACCCCTCTCAATAAACACGTTATAATCCCTCACGTATTATAATTAAAGACGTCTTACAGCGGAAGAATAAACAACCTTAACTCTCACTCGGGTGTCACCTGCCATTACTCGCCCATGCGAGTAATGAAGTAGAAACTAAATCCAACAACCAAAATAAACAACACTACTAAACCGCTGTGACAACGAGATAAATCCTACACATCATACTAAGTCCAAAAACCATAACCGTCAACAAGTGAGCATCTACCCAATCCTGAACATATACAACAGAACCACCGCACAATCAACAGACTGATATCGTTATACAAATGAATTCCATGTGCGGTAAACAAAGTAAAACCCTAGCTACCCTGATCCCGCACTTCGGCTTCAACGATAATCAGCAACCTGCAACAATGTCATAAAGGCTCAGGGATAAACGCTGAGTATGCGGGTCTGGACCCTATTGGTCACTTGTCATTTTAACCATCTTGTTATTAGATTGATTTCATGCTTTACCAGTTTACAAATATAATAAATACTGTAATAATCATGCATAACACATAGTCATCCATCCATTCCAAATAGACATTATATTTCACAAACAACAGTCGCATAAACGAACGTATGGAATAGTTACAGTAACGTGTATAATCGCCTTAGTGGACGGTTTCCATCTTTAATATTATTTGGTCTTCAAGGCCCCATCCATCCAAACCATGTTTAATTAATTACTAGTTGGGCGTCATGTTGGGACGACCCGATTAACCTTACCAACGGACAGTAGTCCTCCCGTACACACAAAGGTGCTCATGTTGCCAGAGGTCCGGAGGCCCCTGGTCATTCACTTTGCCTCGTATAGCGTCCATATAAAGGCCGTAGCCACGTACCAACAGCAGGTACCATCTGACCCACGATTTAGTTAGGACTCGTTGGGAAATTTCCTGGAGCGGAACCCGATCGGGTACCCCTCAGTGATCACAAATACGCAACCAGGTACTTCGTAAACTACCGGGATTCCTCCCCTCATCTCATACCAATTCTCTCATAGGATTAAGATAAACTCTTAGTGTTATGGACAATACAATTTATTAATTTGCTGCCCATTGGGTCTCACACATACCTAGAAGTAATCTAGGTCATATTCATGTTCGAGATCCATGCTCTAGAGACCGACATTGTCGTATCTCGTACCTAAGTGTTTTACTTAGGTTACCATATACTTAATATTAGTACTAAGGTATTATATTAAGTAACCATCGTGTCATCACATTAAACGCATATGTATGTTTATATAAGTCGGTCTATAGTCGACGTAGTGTTAGTCCCGTAGGACGCTCGCGCATAATTAAAAAACGCAATAACACACATCATCACATTCACATAACATACAAGTTATCAAACAAATCCGAGCCTGAGGAATTCCTCAGGACAACCCGGATCAAACCCTTCTTCACATACCGTACACCTTAGACCAAGGATGCGCAGTGTAGTCCACTAAGCTTGTCGAGCGCGCATGTCTGAAATGTGATCTAAAAATACGAGGAACGTTAGGTGTCAATCCACATGACAAAATGACTCGGTATTTCCAAATAATGTCAGCAACCCCAGTATTACATTCCCGGATTTCAACTGTTATTAGTTAAGGTACCGTTATCCTTTAAACTCCTTACTCGTAGTACGTACTAATACTCGGTTTAACAATGGAGTTGATTTTACAGGAACGTAAGAGTTTATATTTTTCCAACTCGTGGTAATTTATAAACGTTACGCTTTTACATAAGTTCGTTCGTTTAATTCAACCGTTTCATCGCATGCATAGGCACGCATGTAACCTATAGTTGCATGCATAATATATTTTATAACCTATGGTTGCATGTATTCTTGCATTATTTATCGTATAGTATTACTATCCCACCATCCATTATAATACATTGTATTATATAATCCATTAATCGTGTAATAACTACATTTGAATTCAAAAACTCATAACTTATAGTTTATAAACCATTTTCATGTAGTAACCTTCACCATTATATTATATGGTTTCCAACCATAATATATATCCATCCTTATATACATAATTTTCGCATATGTATATATTTACCATTTTAGGTAAGTTTCATGAATTATAAAACTCTTGTATTATATGTCACATTTTATCATCTTATATTAGATGATTATTCTCATTAATTGTGTTATATTGTTACAACTTATATTAAGATCATTATCTTAATATTATGTAACATTTTATGTTGTATAATTCCAACTCCTAATTAAGGTTTATTCAACATATACCTTAGTTTATAAATCCCATTTATTTATAGTTTGTCTCATTATTTAATGTGAATATTCTTACTTATATTAATTCCATTTAAACCACATTAATACCATATAATTGTTATAACATTTATAACATTGTAGACCATAGTCTAAAATTCATTTTCCAACCTTCATAAATTCAGTACAGCACTATACTTTATTTTAATTTCATTTTGACCACATAACATTAGGTAATGTTATACCATATACTAACATCATATAATATGATATCTTTATCTTTTATAAATTATGCCATATAGTTTTTATACAAAACTATTGTTAATTGCCGAAAAGGCATATCCATTTAATCTAGTTTTATTATCTTACCATATCTTTATGTTTATTACAAAATCACCCCATAATTTATACCATGTTATATATACTATATAATATAACATTTTAACTTTATAAAAAGGTATAACGTATAGTTATTTATTTAAAATAACCGAACAGACCTTAATCTGTTTTAAATTATTTTTCAACCCACCAACTTTCTATAATTACAATTTGACCCAACTTATAACATATAGTTTTATAATATCATCAAAACTATATATTATACACTTATCTTATTAAAACACCTTATATTATTCTAAAAATCACCAAACTATACCAAAAGGTTATAAATATCATTCCTAACCCACAAACTTTCGGTTATTACATTTCCACCCCATTTTCTTTTCCAAAGTATAACAATGCAATAATAACTATATATTATACATATATAGCTTATTTTAATTCCAAATTCAACCCAATAAAATCCTAAAAATTCCTAATAGCCCATGGGTGCTTCAAATACCATTCTACACCCTTAAGTTTCGGTAATCTCCATACTTACCCCATATGTTATAAAAATGTTACAAATAAATACTTATCTTATTATATAACCTAAAATAAATTATCTAGCTTATCAAATTTGGTCAAAACCTACCCAATGGTCAAGGTTGACCTCCTCAATACAGCCTTGACCATTATTTTCTTTATTTACGGTCTTAACCCCTAATTTTCCAGAATTTACAAATTAACCCCAAAACTTTATAAAATCTTATAATTTTTTTAAATCCTTTTAACACCTAATTTTCGGCTTTATTAATATCTAGCCCCCAAATTTGATATAATTGTGGTTTAACCCCTTATACTTTGTGGTAATATATATTTGCTACCTGAAATCTAATTTAAACTTAATATAAATAAATAAAATGGCCTAAAGTACATGGCCTTATTACAAACATTAGCTTATAAAATAAAATACACCTAAGTGCCCCAAAATACACATAAACTCACGGCCTCACCATATATTTTCCATTAATTAGCAATCTTCCACATAAAGTCTTAATTTGACCTTTATGTTACTTAATTACTTATATAAATTTACTAAGTCATTTCGTTAATCACCTAAGGTCAAAAATCAGACCATATAACCTATGTTCACTCATGGCAATTATATACATAAGCTTAAACATGTATTAATATATCAAAGCTAAGGTTTTAAGTGATTTATACCTAGATTTAGCAAGGTTGAGATCTTGTTTGGTCTCAGCACCTTAGTGAAACTTTCTCCACAGCTTGATTAACATGTTTTTATACAGCAAACAAGACATGATTAGTCTCCAAGCATGAGCTAACCATGGGAAGTGTTTTAATGCGTAATTTCAAGGTAAAAGTTACCTTAGAATACAAAGGCGAGAAGGGCTGTTCTTCGGCCTAATTTTACAGAAGTAAAAGAGCATCAAAAGGTCTACTAAAACAATCTTTAAAATCGGAATATCTTAGGTAAGAAGATGGTTAATTTTCACCTTGATTAAGATCCCAAAAATGGCATTTTTGGCATGGATATGGCTATTCCTTGTAGATCTTGGTATACCAACTGAATCCACATGAAAAGGAGAAGAAAACAAGTCTAAGGAACCAAGGTTTACCACCGGAAATGAAAGGAATGAAGAAGTATGTGCTTAAAGCACATTTTTACCTTAAATGACCAAGCTTTGAACTTCCCTCCTTCTTCCCTTGCTACAGCTGAAATTACCCCTTATTTTAACCTCCAAAACACACTACATACATGGATGGAAATGGCTGGAGCATAGCTCAATTTAAAGAGGAAAGAAAGATGAAGAAAATGGACATTTTCATGCCTTAGAAGCTTACCTAGTTCAAGAGATCACACCAGCTGAGTTTGGTTTTTACTTACGGTCAAGGAGGAGTAGAAGGAAGCATTTGGCTGTTGAATTCACGGCTGGAAGAAGTAATGGACGGAAAGTAGTCTTATTTTGCCTTTAATGACATTTTAGTCTTATTTTAGTGTGTGTAATGCTTGATGACTCATTAGTGAATAATTGAGGTTGTTTAATGGATGAGAATAGAGTCTCTAGGCAGGCGGCAATGATGGGCATGTTGGATGAATAAGTCATACTTAATTAATGACATAATGGAAGATTATCATTACTTTAGTAAAGTAACAATGGTGAGTCATATTCCATTGCTTGGAATCGGCCACATACCAAGGGAAACAACCTTAATAAATCGGCAATGGTCACATGGGGTGGGTAGATAAGGAGACAAGCCTTGAATTTCTTAATATAAAGTAATTTACTTTTCTTAATATATAATTTACTTTTCTTACTTTAATTAAAGCTAAAGTGGTTTTGTTAATGGAACATTATTGTGCTGTCTAGTGCTGGTGAGTGGCCATATTGCCGCCCCCTTATCTGATTGATTGGGGTCAATGGTCAACATTGACCAATTTAGTCAAATGAGACTTAATTTTATATTATTTTATTATTATATTAATATTTTAATGTAAAAATTGTGAAAATTGTAAAAATTGTAAATCTCTGGATTTAGAGTTACCAATGTTATATTAATGAGTATATATATATATATTGGAGTATTTATAGGTGTTTCATTGGGTTATATAGACCCAAAATACATTTCCGAGACATTCCCGGGACTTTCGGGACCTTTTTATGCTTTAAGCGTTTCTCCCGGGCATTTTGTGTATTCTTGTAAATCTAACCTGGAAATTATGTTCTAAGGGTCATATCATGATCATTATTTGACTTTGTATGAGTTTTATAGCTTATATAACTTGGTTAACCCAAGGTCCTGCTTAACGCACGTTTTTGGACCTTAAGGAGTTTAGGTGCGTTTTTAACGCCTAAGTGTTTCTGTGCTTGGTTTCACTTGGAAACAGTTTTAATGTGTTCATTTATGAGTTATAAGGCTTAGGACAAAATTTTAGGTCCAAAGGAGTTCATTTGGGTATATAATCACCCTAAAAGGTCAAAGGGTGCAATTCTTGCTTTTTGTTAAACATTGTTGTGTTTAATTTATTTTTAAGGCATGTTTAGGCCTTAATTTAATTGATTATATGTTTAATCAATGTTTTATTAGTTAAGGGTATTTCATTAAGTCTTTATGTTTAATGTTATATCATGTAGTTCCCCACTTTACATTAAACTCCATCTTTATTTTATTTTATTCTTCTACCATATTATATAACTCATAATATCCCAAATATTCATACTCTCACATATGAATTTTAAAACCCTTTAATTCATACTAACTTCCATTATTTTATGTGAGTTACAAACTCCTTTAGTTTGTATTATTTTTACATACTAACATTTAGATCTTACATCTAATGTTAGTTAATATGGTTCCCAATCATATAACCATCACTCTTAATTTATTACAATCTCAGCCTTAGTATATAATATATAATACCTTTATTTATTCATATCCTTTCATATGAATTATAAACTCCTATAATTAATACTAACTCCAAATATTGACATTAAGATCATAGTCTTAATGTTATGTCACGTAATCTTTCAACCTTATATTATATTTAATTATAACTTCTTATATCTCACGGTCATACCCTATATTTACTCAATATTACACTTTTACCCACAAATATTTTCTAACCTTCTAATTATATTACAAAATCTTACCTTATAATTCTAACTCCTTATATATTTTATTCCAAGGTTCTAACCCAAGTTATTTAAACTTCCCAATAGACCCCAAATGACATTCCTTAATTTTCACCCTATTTTCCTCAAATTACAAAGTGACCCACATAATTTAACAAACCTTACAATTTCATTCCTAATTCACATCTTCAATAATATCCTAATTTAATTCCAAAATTTGACCTAATTTCCTAATAAATTCCGAACAAGACCCTACACTGGATTGTTTTGATTTTTACACCAATCTTTCTAAAATTACATTTTCACCCCATAAGTTATTCCTAAACTTACAACTAACTACTAAAATTTCCTTAATTCATATTTTCGTTATTCTTTCTCTAGTTTGGTCAATGAAATACCCCAAACATTAATTACCTTAATTAATAAGGAATTAAATCAAATATCCATCTTGTAACACCCCTACCGCTAATCCTTCCATTATCCTCTAATCCTTCCCATAATTACCTTACTCGCAGCGGAATACTTACCTACTCCCGGCGGGTGATACAATGCCGTTAACCATCCAAGGTTAACAAGGCTACTACTACTTACCGTATCGGTCTGACGATTAGAATGAATACATACATACTACTCACTTTACAACACCAATTACTTAATTACATTTGATTACCGAGTATACCGAATATATGAATTACATTCCAACACTACTTCCCAAGAATGAAGAGTTTATACATCCTCTCCTTACTATTCAATCAAGAATTCATTATCCAAAAAGGTGTACCACATGGTACACCGGCTACTCAAAAGGGGCCTTAGCCGTGTACAACTCGGTACACCATCACAATCCTACTAACTACATCAAAAGAATTGCATCCAGTCCTTACTCTACCGTCACGCCTCGCGGGTACCTGTGGAGTAAAAACATTCCCTCTAGGGGGTCAGCTTACGCTGCATATGATAACCGCATACCCCGCGTACTAGCGAGGGTACGCCAACTATTTGGTCGAGTACATGCGGTTCGTTTCATTCATACATACATACATGCTTTATACAATACAATACAATACATTCTTTTTACCAAGCATACATACATACAATACATACAAGGGATACAATACAAGTCATTCATTCATACTTACCATACTCACCGCGTCACGGAGATACCATTCTCCAATACATACAAAGGTCTTGTTAGCCTTATTACACACCCGGGTTAATCGGGTGTTCATTACTATTACTCCGGGTCAATGACTTACAATAGTCAAGACCAATACAATACGATACTTCTTACATACTTTACTTCCAGTTAAGTCGGTATGACCTCCGGGCAGGGATTACTACATCCCACCACCGGGCTTTAGGGTGGCCCACTAATCCAGGATGCTACCCATTCAAGGGATTTGGTCCAAGGAAAAGATTATAGCCAGGATTCGGTTCCAACCTCTTGTGGTTCCTTATCCTCACGCGTGGCCGAAACTATATCGGGCTTCTACTCATTCCATTTACTCAATACTCATGTTAGGAGTTAGGTTGTTAGGAATTGGTAGAAGTCCATACTTACTTCCATACATACATACATACACAAGTACTCATACTTACACATACACTTCATTTCCAATCATTCATTTCATGAATTATACAAACTAAATGTTCAAGAGTATAAAACAAGAACAATATAGTTCAAACACATGTAAGTGCAATATAAATCCGATTCATGCATTTATCTTGTTGGTGATCACATAAACACACAAATCGGGGTAACCAAGTTAGGATACAGGGCATGAGGAAATCATACCGTTCACCGTCGTAGGGTACTACCGGTTCCTTTGGAGCTCAACTATGGGATTCCTATACATACATGAAGTAGTATGATCAATGATCTATTAGTGATCTACTTACTCCTTCATTGATATTTTCAATGCGTACTTACTACTCCATTACTTTCTTACTTGGTTACAAAACCATTCTTTTCTTTACTACCTCATAAACTTGTTTTCTTACAAAATTACTTACTTCCTTACCATTATTACTTCATCAATGGTGTATTACTACATATATAAGCATATAGGTATATAGGCATATATATATGTATATATGATTACTATAGTCATATAGTTAAAAAAATTTTTTTTGTAAGTGTTTGGGCCGTCCGACCCACCGTCCGACCCAACCCTGGGTCGGACCATTCCAGTAGGTTTTCGTCCTCTGAAATTACTCCCGTCCGACCCAGCACTATTCCGTCCGACCCATACCCTCTAGGTCGGACCATTCCAGAAAGTTTCGATTTTGTCATCCAGGTCATGTCCGACCCACGTCCGACCCAACCTCTGGGTCGGACGAAGTCATAAACTTCGATGGAGAAAATTTTTGCCCGTCCGACCCACGTCCGACTCACGGCCCTGGGTCGGACCATTCCAGAAAGATTTCTTGTCGATTATCAAGGCCCGTCCGACCCACGTCCGACTCACGGCTCTGGGTCGGACGGTTCCAGAAAGAATTACCGGTGTTTTCTCAAGGCCCGTCCGACCCACGTCCGACTCACGGCTCTGGGTCGGACGGTTCTAGAAAGTTTGATTCTCGTTATTTAAGCCATGTCCGACCCACGTCCGATCCAGACGCTGGGTCGGACGGTTCCAGAACATTGCTACAGATTTATTTTTCTTTCCCAATTTCACCCATTGTTTCCCCACTCTTCCTACATGGATCCTAACATGTTTTAGTACTATTTAGACACTCCAAATCATGCTAATTCATTCCTTAATACATTACACAATCCTATGCTTATTTATACACAAAATTTCTCAAGTTCCAACTCAACACTCCCCTTGTTTCTCCCCTTATACCTTATGCTACAGATTTTCATCTCCACTCTTACACACCAATTCTCCCTCAACTAATGCTATTCCTAGCATCCAAAATACATCACTCACATCCTAGTTCCATTCCCTTAACATACCTCTTTCAAAATCTGTTACAAACTACAAAACATCCCTTTTAAACTTCTCCAAATACTTCCTCTTCTTAAACATCTTAAGTCCTCTCCTTTCTACACAAATTTTGACATGGTCTCCCCTATAATTCTTACTTTCTCCACACATCATTTCAGCTCACAATTCACATTCTCACAACCTGTTTATACAATACACTATACTCACCATTCAACACTACTACACACATTAAAATTCCTGCACACATACACATACTACCCAAGGTTTCCCCAAGTTTTTAAACTTCATTTAAAACTTCAAAACTGTTACAACTTCATTATTCATCATGCTACAATATTCTCATTACCCATTACTCAATTCACTCCTCATTTTACTACTCCAAAACTGCTACAATACACAATACAAACTAGCTCAAGGTAAGAGGTTTTACCTTGCTTTGCTAGTTTTCTTTCCTTTCTTTCCCTCTTCTTCTTTTCTTCTCCTTTTCTCTTTGTTCTCGGTTTCAATGGGTTTCACACACAACAAAATGCTACAGCCCATAATACATACACAATACCATTAGCATTCATTTTATACTTAACCCTAGAATTTAATGTTTTAGGGTTTAGACAAGGGTATTACCTTTCAATGGATGGATGGAGTTCTTGACTAGCAAGAGAACAATATTCCTAGCCCAAGGAAGAGCCAAAATCGGCTCAAGATGAAGAGGAGGTGAAGGTGCTTCTAATGGTGGACTTGAATCTTCAAATGGAGAACACCCACAAAAACGAAAGTGGAGCTTTTGGGTTTTTGAAAGGATGAAAATGTTCTCCTTTGCGAGGGGATTCCAATGGTATAATTTTTGTTGAGTTTAGAGAAGGTTTGAGCACTCAAAGAGAGGAGAGAAGGAGGAAGTTGAGAGAGCTCCTTCCTTTCTCCATGGCTGTCGCAGGTGCAAGAGGAAGAAGAGAGAAAATAGAGAAAGAGAGAGAGGGATGCGTGAGTAAGGGTGAGGGGAGTGAGGAGAGAGACTCTTTTTTTTTTCTTTTGCTTTAGTTAATAGGTTTGTCTTTTAGTAAATAAGACACATTAAGTGAGTGAGGAGGGGGAGAAAAATCGGATCCCACACCCACACACACAGCTTTTAACTTTTTATTTGCAAAGTGGACACACTAACTTTGTTTATTTGCATTCTCACCCCACAACTTACCGGTTGTTTCAGTTTTTACTAACCAGTACCCGTTTTCCGGGATTTTCTCGTTTAATTAATTTTATTGGTTCTAAAGCTTCACTAATATTTATTAGTGACTATTTAGTTGACCAAAATTATTACGAGTCTATTTGACCCGCTTAAAGTCACGTTTTCCCAGTTTCCTCGAAAAACGCGCTTTAAGGTTCGTTTATGCTTTTAACCCATTTTAAGGGTTCGTTTTCTTCGGGATTTGTTCCCTCGTATTTATTTAAGTGTAATTAAGCCTTTAAAAATATAATTAGCCTAATTAATCACTGTTTTTAATTACGGGGTATTTCAATCTACCCCCCTTAAGGAACTTTGCCCTCAAAGTTGCTCAAGGTTACAGTTTACCATTTCCACACATTTGGCAAGCCAATTGCCACAATACATTCTACTACCACCTTACAAGGTGTTCACAATTCTTACACTACCAGCATCCGCAATTCAGTTCCGGGTTCGCAATACTCAATCCATACACAATATTTCATTCAAATACCATACACAATGCTCCATCCAATTCATACAATCCACAATACATTCGCAATACTTCACAATGTCATTCGTGTCATATACCGTACGACACCAATGCATTACTCATTACATACATACCATACACATCGTACTACATACCAAATACTACTAGCACTACTTTGTGCCAATACAATACACTTAGCACTACATGTGCCAACCAAAATACAATTACAATACATACATACTATGCAATGCTAACCCGAAGCAATGCAAAAGCAAAAAGGCTCAGGTCTTGTTAGCCTTATTACACACCCGGGTTAATCGGGTGTTCATTACTTTTACTCTGGGTCAATGACTTACAATAGTCAAGACCAATACAATACGATACTTCTTACATACTTTACTTCCAGTTAAGTCGGTATGACCTCCGGGCAGGGATTACTACATCCCACCACCGGGCTTTAGGGTGGCCCACTAATCCAGGATGCTACCCTTCAAGGGATTTGGTCCAAGGAAAAGATTATAGCCAGGATTCGGTTCCAACCTCTTGTGGTTCCTTATCCTCACGCGTGGCCGAAAATATATCGGGCTTCTACTCATTCCATTTACTCAATACTCATGTTAGGAGTTAGGTTGTTAGGAATTGGTAGAAGTCCATACTTACTTCCATACATACTACATACACAAGTACTCATACTTACACATCACTTCATTTCCAATCATTCATTTCATGAATTATACAAACTAAATGTTCAAGAGTATAAACAAGAACAATATAGTTCAAACACATGTAAGTGGCATTAAATCCGATTCATGCATTTATCTTGTTGGTGATCACAAACACACAAATCGGGGTAACCAAGTTAGGATACAGGGCATGAGGAAATCATACGTTCACCGTCGTAGGGTACTACCGGTTCCTTTGGAGCTCAACTATGGGATTCCTATACATACATGAAGTAGTATGATCAATGATCTATTAGTGATCTACTTACTCCTTCATTGATATTTTCAATGCGTACTTACTACTCCATTACTTTCTTACTTGGTTACAAAACCATTCTTTTCTTTACTACCTCATAAACTGTTTTCTTACAAATTACTTACTTCCTTACCATTATTACTTCATCAATGTGGTATTACTACATATATGCATATAGGTATATAGGCATATATATATATATATATGTTATAGATTACTATAGTCATATAGTTAAAACATTTTTTTTTTGTAAGTGTTTGGGCCGTCCGACCCACCGTCCGACCCAACCCTGGGTCGGACCATTCCAGTAGGTTTTCGTCCTCTGAAATTACTCCCGTCCGACCCAGCACTATTCCGTCCGACCCCATACCCTCTGGGTGGACCATTCCAGAAGTCGATTTTGTACCAGGTCATGTCCGACCCACGTCCGAACCCACCTCTGGGTTCGGACGAAGTCAGAAACTTCGATGGAGAAAATTTTTGCCCGTCCACCCACGTCCGACCACGGCCCTGGTCGGACCATCCAGAAAATTTCTTGTCGATTATCAAGGCCCGTCCGACCCACGTCCGACTCACGGCTCTGGGTCGGACGGTTTCCAGAAAGAATTACCGGTTTTCTCAAGGCCCGTCCGACCCACGTCCGACTCACGCTCTGGGTCGGACGGTTCCAGAAAGTTTTGATTCTCGTTATTTAAGCCATGTCCGACCCACGTCTGATCCAGACGCTGGGTCGGACGGTTCCAGAACATTGCTACAGATTTATTTTTCTTTCCAATTTCACCTATTGTTTCCCCACTCTTCCTACTGGATCCTAACATTTTAGTACTATTTAGACACTCCAAATCATGCTACTATCTTCATTCCTTAATACATTACACATCCTATGCTTATTTATACACAAAATTTCTCAGTTCCAACTCAACACTCCCCTTGTTTCTCCCCTTATACCTTATGCTACAATTTCATCTCCACTCTACACACCAATTCTCCCTCAACTAATGCTATTCCTAGCATCCAAAATACATCACTCACATCCTAGTTCCATTCCCTTAACATACCTCTTTCAAAATCTGTTACAAACTACAAAACATCCCTTTTAAACTTCCCCAAATACTTCCTCTTCTTAAACATCTTAAGTCCTCTCCTTTCTACACAAATTTTGACATGGTCTCCCCTATAATTCTTACTTTCTCCACACATCATTTCAGCTCACAATTCACATTCTCACAACCTGTTTATACAATACACTATACTCACCATTCAACACTACTACACACATTAAAATTCCTGCACACATACACATACTACCCAAGGTTTTCCCAAGTTTTTAAACTTCATTTAAAACTTCAAAACTGTTACAACTTCATTATTCATCATGCTACAATATTCTCATTACCCATTACTCAATTCACTCCTCATTTTACTACTCCAAAACTGCTACAATACACAATACAAACTAGCTCAAGGTAAGAGGTTTTACCTTGCTTTGCTAGTTTTCTTTCCTTTCTTTCCCTCTTCTTCTTTTCTTCTCCTTTTCTCTTTGTTCTCGGTTTCAATGGGTTTCACACACAACAAAATGCTACAGCCCATAATACATACACAATACCATTAGCATTCATTTTATACTTAACCCTAGAATTTAATGTTTTAGGGTTTAGACAAGGGTATTACCTTTCAATGGATGGATGGAGTTCTTGACTAGCAAGAGAACAATATTCCTAGCCCAAGGAAGAGCCAAAATCGGCTCAAGATGAAGAGGAGGTGAAGGTGCTTCTAATGGTGGACTTGAATCTTCAAATGGAGAACACCCACAAAAACGAAAGTGGAGCTTTTGGGTTTTGAAAGGATGAAAATGTTCTCCTTTGCGAGGGGATTCCAATGGTATAATTTTTGTTGAGTTTAGAGAAGGTTTGAGCACTCAAAGAGAGGAGAGAAGGAGGAAGTTGAGAGAGCTCCTTCCTTTCTCCATGGCTGTCGCAGGTGCAAGAGGAAGAAGAGAGAAAATAGAGAAAGAGAGAGGGATGCGTGAGTGAGGGTGGGGGAGTGAGGAGAGAGACTCTTTTTTTTCTTTTGCTTTAGTTAATAGGTTTGTCTTTTAGTAAATAAGACACATTAAGTGAGTGAGGGGGGAGAAAAATCGGATCCCACACCCACCACACACAAGCTTTTAACTTTTTATTTGCAAAGTGGACACACTAACTTTGTTTATTTGCATTCTCACCCCACAACTTACCGGTTGTTACAGTTTTTACTAACCGGTACCCGTTTTCCGGGATTTTCTCGTTTAATTAATTTTATTGGTTCTAAAGCTTCACTAATATTTATTAGTGACTATTTAGTTGACCAAAATTATTACGAGTCTATTTGACCCGCTTAAAGTCACGTTTTCCCGGTTTCCTCGGAAAACGCGCTTTAAGGTTCGTTTATGCTTTTGACCCATTTTAAGGGTTCGTTTTCTTCGGGATTTGTTCCCTCGTATTTATTTAAGTGTAATTAAGCCTTTAAAAATATAATTAGCCTAATTAATCACTGTTTTTAATTACGGGGTATTTCACATCTAATGAGTAATACTCATTATCAACATTAGTATATAAACATATAGTCCAAGATGGACACCAAACTATACATTAAATCTCTAGTCAAAGAGAGAACATTATTAAGGAGAAACCAACTCCTAAAGTCAATACTACATGTGACACATTAGTGCATGTACTAAATAACATAAATATCACTCATTAATATATATATAAAACATTTTATATAGTCAAACAAAATATAAAACACAACAACCACCTATATACACACCTAATACAATTATAACACATGTTAACACATAACACAAAAATTAAGTCACAAATGTACAAACATAAGGTTGTAAAATTAAGCTAGCATTGTAAATGGTCCCCCCCTACAATATGTGGCTGGCTGCAAGGCTTGGAAATTAGAAGAGAGCTGCATGGGACAAAAGACAAAGGATGACAAGGCATTCCAAAAGAGGAAAAAAAACAAAAACACCTTTCTCACACTCTTCCTCTCATCTCTCTCACACAAGATGAATTTCCCCCAACAAAACCTGATTGTCTCGGCTGTATATACTGCCAAGGAGACATAAAAATCAGACCATGACATAGAAGACAAAGGAATTAATAAGAAAGCAACAAAAGAGACAAATATCTCTTACACACCAAAATTACCTAAGGAAGCTTTTTCCTATACTAATACCTAAGTCAGCCGTCCCCATCCTCCTTGCCCATACTCTCAGTATCTTCTCCCTCTCTAAACCTAGCTCATCCTCCTCCTTCACCATCTTCAACCTCCCTTAACATACCTTAAGCTCTAATGGAGTTTTAAGGCTCATTTCACCTCCAAAATTCAATTTTCTTGCACTAAAATCACCACCCACTCTTCCTCTATCATTCTAACTGATTTTATAAGAGAGTATGGGCCATTTAAGGGTTTAAACTCAAGAGAATCAGATTGGTAAGTAAAGGTAAGAAAAATGTGCTCTAAGACATTTTCCTTCTTCTATTTGGGTATATGGCCAAATTTAATCAATCTTACTGTATCTAAGGCACCAACTCACCCTTGGAGGACCCAAGCCACGTCCAAGACCAACCAAGGGCTAAGGGAACCTCTTAAGAACCTTAAGGTAAGAAAAAATGCCTTAAAACCCCTTTTTACCTACCTTAAATGTTGAGTCCGAGAATGAACTGTTACTTACCTATTTTTCTACAACTTTTCACACCCATTTGAATGGTGTTTCCAGCCCTCTTCATTTAGCCAAATAGCTGCTCCAAAACCCATCTAAAAAGGGCTCCAAATCAAGGTAAAATCATGGATTTCCATGGCTTTTCAAGCCTTAATCTCTTCCATCCTTTTTCCTACAGAAACTAAACTCCATATATACTACTGTATTAGGTGGCCGAGAACCATACATAACCTCTCCCAAAACAGCAAGGTAAAATCTCTCTTAAATCTTGCTTAAAAACTCCTTAAACTTGTCATTTAGAAAAAAATCACTAGCTAAACTTTTTTTTCATGATTTATACATGGTCGAATGGTCCTGGTGCTACCCATGAAGTTCTAGGAAAATTTCCTAGAGGTAAATCAAAGTTCAAAGAGGTAAACTCCTTAATGAAGCTTTAAAATCTTGTTCATGGTTAAGCAAAATGTCATGAAATAAAATCTAACCTAAGGTCTGTATATGTACAGTTCCAAGAGCGTATAGGGGCTGTTTGGAGTCCTTGGTTGATTTAATACAAGGTAAGAACACTTAAAACCATTTTAAGACTTAAAAGACTATTACCTTGTAGTATATATTATAGCCGAGAATGGGTAATGGTATAAGTGTTGTGTAAGCCTTGTAAATGTGTAGAAAATAATGGTTATATGTTTGGTTGGTGAATCTAGGTGCTAATGACTTATTAAAGTCAAGTTTATAAGTTAAAAGTGAAAGAAAAATGATTTTTAAGTGTTAAGGGAAAAATCTAAAACAGGTTGTGTATAATATATAGTTTGTGGGCATTTTAATGTCATTTTATGACTATGTTTATGTTATGTGTAAGGTCATGTGTTTGGGCCATTTTTATTATAGTTATTAAAGGCTTTAAATATTTATTTATTAAGTTTTTGGGTGATTTAATGCATTATTTAAGTTTCTGTTGCAAAGATGTAATTTTAACATATTCACCTAGGAACATTTTGGATGAATAATGATGAATTTAGGTGTAACATAAATTAAATATAAAGTTATATTATGGTTTATAAACTTTATAAATGTTAAAATGAACATAAGACTTGCCAAGTGGGTAAAACCATAAATAAACAAAGTTTAGGGTGCTAAATATTAATTAAAACGAATGGGGGTTGTTTAGGAATTTTTAAAACATAAAATGTAATTTTTATAAAGTTTAAACACCTAAATGTAAAACTAGAGAGAAATCGGGGTATTTTCGTAATTACTGATAAATTGTGGTCAAAGGAGTGTTTGGAGGGTCAACCTTGACCATATATGGTGTTTGACCAAGTTGGAACAAAATAAGTAATTGATTTGGTAACTTAAATCAAGTATTAAGTTAAAAATGAAAATTATAAAACTATTTGGGGTGTTTATGTAATTTTCGAAAGTTAAGGGCTGGAATGAGGTTAATATGACCAGTAGGGGTCTGTACATAATTTTGGTGAATTTTAGATTGATTTTGGTAATTTAATAAACTAAGGTTTATAATATATAGTTTAAGTATTAAAATGTAACATTTATAAAACTTATGGGGTTACTATGTAAATAACTGAAACTTAGGGGTGGAAAATAATATTGGAACAGCCTAGGGTCTGTTCGGAAATTTACAAAATTATTTTAGGAATTTTTGGAATTAAATAAGTTAATATGTATAATATAAAGTTTTAGGTATTAAATTGTAAGTTTGCATAATAAAGAGGGGTAATATGTAATACTGAGAAAGTTATGGGTAAAAATATAAAACTAAAAAAGAGGGGGCTGCTGTTCAAATTAAACATACCTATATGTATATATGTTTGTATATTATAATGTTTTGGAATCTTAGGTTATAGATTAAATAATGAAAGGAAAAGTAACAACAAATAATATTTATGGTGGTTTTGTAAATAATCAAAAATGAAGGGGAGGAATATCAAATTGCCGAAAGTATAAGGTTAGTTGGAATTTTCAGAAACAATGAAAAATATAATATAAGGTTTAAACCATATAAAGTGACTATATACTATAGTATAAGAGAGTATATTACAAAGGAATTATTATGGTATACATATACCTTATAAACAATCACATAAAATGGATGGAATTAAATTGAAAGTTGGGGAGTATAACACATAGTTAGAAACCTTATAAAATAAGAGCTATGACAATGTATAAAATACCTTGTACAACATTAAGGTGAATCCTTGGTAAAAGGTTGCAAGTAAATAACACAATTAAATACAAGTGTGTCTAACAAAGAACGAAGAATCGAACTCATTATGGGAAACTTTATAATTCTTATATTATAAAATTATAATACAAGGTAATGTGGTATAAAGCGATAAATAAATATCGACTATTATGAAATATTGACTTGAAATGTTGACCAAGTCAAACTACGTTGACCAACCAACACAACGTAGCCCAGTAAATTAATTAACCAACGCACACAAGATATTATACTACTGTTAGTGAAGGCATAACTTGGCTTAATGAGCCACGGTAATAAACCATATTCTATGTATGCATAAATAAGTGTATATGATTAGGCATGCACACATGTAAGTGTGTGTACGTAAACATGTAAAACAAATAACCACACAAGAGTATTAGGAGAATAAGTCCTACGTACTAGATATTATTACAGTATTGAATACTATCTATACATAAACTGTAAATTGTCGTGAAACTGTAATCCAAAAAGAATTAATAACAAACCCGAGTTAAACAAACAACCGACTAAGGGGTTAACTACGGGATGAAGATTAGAACATACCTGTAATAGTTAAACAGGCTTGTGATATAGACACTAATGTTAGCACAATATATTACAGAGGTACGGGCTGCTAGATACGAGTTCGGGAGCACTAGTGGACAGGCGTGACTCACCACCTTAGCGTTATTGTCGGTGAACGGTATGTGAATGTGTGGTCTAAAAGCCCAAAGGGTTTCCTTGGGTTCCAGACATAATTGTGTGCTTGCATGTCAGATAAATAATGTATGCTTATGTTTATATGCGTTTATTTCCTGACCGTCAAAGTGTTTATTAATTATGCGCGTACGTCGTTCGGACATGTGATACTGATTATCACCCTAACTGTGTATGAACTTTTGAGAGAGACTCTGGATTCTATCTTGTGAGAGTAAACAACTCCTAACACACTAAGTGAGGAACTTAGTTTAGAGACCCGGTATTAAACGTCTCTAGAGTGATGACTTGACCTTCGAACATCACATAGCATACTTCTAGGTTGTGTGTAAGACCCAATAGGGCATCCAATAAAAATGTGTTTTCTCCAATAACGAGATTGAATCTCCAGGAGACTAATTAAAATACGCTAACTTATGAGAGTGTGATAATGAATTAATTAATGAAACAATGTCCCTAAATCCTGGTCTGCATACGTCCCAACAGGTTGCGCATAATGATCACTAGAGTTCTAACACCCGTTTATGGTCTACTCTTGTTTATCTAACGAGCCGGATATGATCGTTAGTCGGAGTGTGCTACCGTTGGCACTAAAGGCTACGGCCTAATGGACATCTACCACTGTAGATAAGTGAGTCCATCTACCACTGTAGATGGCACCGGACTACTGTCCAAAATATTAATGTGTGAGGTAAACGGGGAATTGTCCTTAACATGACACCCGTATGACTATGTGAGATTGTTAGAAGCGGGGCTTCATATGGTGGAAATAATCAAGTGAGAGTAACTGGACCTCGACTAACTGTTGACTCGGGCTCGTTATTCGATTATGATTGTCTTAATAGCATGCCTTGTTGTGTGATTATTGAAGTGCCTGTTGTATGTTTAAATTCTGCTTTTACAGTTTTGTTATAAGCATGTAACCGGAACAGCATGTAACGAACCCCATGTTAATCAAGATGGCTAAAACGACCTAAGTGGCCTAAACGGGTCTAGGATCACATTTAGCATACCAGCAGTTGGCTGAGCCTTTATGGCACCACATTCCAGGTTTGTAGCTGCTTGAAGACCGTACGCGAGAGCGGGAACTTTCGGGGATTAGTTAGCATGATACTTCTTGATTATACCTTAGGATTTAGTAATCCATTTTTGGACTTTTGGCATGGTTAAGTAGATTGCTCACTAGTCGGTTTTGGAATTAAATTTTGTACTTGCTGGATAAATTTGTATTCCCGTCATCACATTGGTTATGTCGTATTATGTATTGATTGTAGGATAGTCGTTGCATTACTCGCATGGGAGGGTAATGGTGAGTAACACCCAGTTAAACGTTTAATTTAATTTTCCGCTGTGACGTCTTTTATTTCTGCTATGCTTGCGTTAGTTAATATCGTTTAGGTGCGTAATTTACAAGGGGTGTTACAAAAGTGGTATCAGAGCAGAGTACCGCTCTGATGACGGAATTAAAAGATAGTGAGCATAGGATATACCTTTGGGAACACGGGAAACGTCTGTGAGGACCGAGACCTAATAAGGTCTTAGGATATTGCGATTAACGCTAAAAATTATTCCTAGAAGACGAGCTAGTATACTTGAACACGTGATGCAATACGGTAAATACCGAGTTAATGATACGACCTCTAGACTTACAGATGTCGAGTAGAGGTAGGGACCGACCAGCTGGCAGTACGAGCGGTGGTGTTCCCGAGATTCCAGGCATAGCAGAGGCCTTTGCTGCATTCCTCGCACAGATGGGCACACAGATGATAGGCGGAGCGCCTGTAGGGACCCACCCGCCGCAGCCCAGATAGAAGAATTGGCTGAAGGCAGTAGCTGACACTCGAGTACCGACTTATTCAAGGGAGCCGAACCCCGCCGCGCTGGAGAGCTTCATCACTGAGCACGAGAAGGCATTCAAGGCCTTGCATGTACCTGCAGCTGAGCAGATAGGTATTGCTGCCTTCCATCTGAAGGAAGCAGCTAGCATTTGGTGGCGGTTGGTGAAGGACCACCACTTGGCCTTGCCCGACTTCACATGGGCTTTCTTCGTGGCATTGCTGAGATCAAAGTACTACCCCGCACATCTGATGGAGATGAAGCGTCGAGAGTTCGAGGCTTTGACCCAGGGTAGCATGTCTGTTGATGAGTATTATGCCAAGCTCATTGGCCTGCTGAATTTTATCCCGAGAGTAGACTACTCTGATAGAGTCAAGATTGAGAGGTTCAGGGCGGACTTCTCTTTCGTATCCAGACGGCCATGAGTGCCAACCTCTATACTACTCTTCAGTTACGAGGAAATGTAACCTTAATGTCTACCTAAACAAGTCACCCAATTACTTGGAGACCTAACTGGGAAATTTCAGGACTGCTATGATGCTGCCTCGAGGACGGAGTTGGTACTCCAGACTCGGGACGAGATCCTTGGTAAGAAGAAGAGGAAGAATACTGAGAGCGAGTCTGAGGTTGGAGGAGCATCTCAGGGCGGGGGCAGGAAGAAGGAGAAGTAAGAAAAAACCTTGATTAATTATAATGTTTGCTGACCCGAAACCTGTAACAGGAAGATCTTCACTAAGAAGAAAGGACAGTCGAGTCACCAGGGCCAGAAGGCCAAGGAGCAGGTCCCTCGGTTGACAGCCCCGCCTATTGATGCATAGCCTTTGAGATCGGTGCCTCCTAAGGGTAAGTATACCTGCCTCTTATCTCTAACTGTAAACCCTTATCTCCTAAACCATATCCTTACTGATTGATGTAGTGTTATGAATAGGTACCGGCCGACCCCAGCGCCATTACTACTGCAAGCGCTGTGGGAAGGACCACCCTGACATGGACTGTAGTGGGCGGAAGGTGGAGTGCCGCTACTGCAAGAAGGAGGGGCACAGAGACTTTGAGTGCTATGTGAATCCAGACAGTAGAAACTACAATGCTTTCCGAGCATCTGAGAAGACCTCAGCTGGAGGATCTGGAGCTTCTCAGCCCACTCACCTTAGCTCGACTCCGACCGATACTAGATACCAAAAGGGGAAGGGCGTAGCTCAGGGTCAGGCGACCCTTAATTCTGCGGAAGCCTCTGGCGCTGAGGCTAGTGCTCAGCGCGCTCCTGGTAATTCTAAAGCCCGAACGTGATTGTGTGAAAATCATGTTTGTGTGTTAAACGCTTTGATACCATGCTCTGTGAATCAAGTCAAATTAGTAGAAAACTTATATTAGGGTAGTTTCCACATTTTAGGTAGTTTCGATATTTGCTACCCCACACCATCAAGACCAAGGTCACCTTTGCACACCGACGAAGAACGGGAGTATCCATATGAGAAATGCCATGTCATTCAACCGGGCATGATTCTACTCAAGGAGTTCTTGACCCTCGACGAACAAGCTAACATCATAGATGAGTGTAGAACCATGGGTAGAGGGTTAGGAGGCTTTTACATTCCAGGTTTTGCTAGTGGGTCAAAGATGAAATTGCAAATGATGTGCTTAGGTAGAGATTGGGATCCACAAACGCGGACCTATCATGAGGTTAGAAAACTAGATGGGGTGAGAGTACCTAGGATACCTAAGAGTTTTAGGACCCTGGTGAAGAAGGCGATAGAGACCGCATAGCAGCTGGAAGAAGATCCAATTCCTAACATTGAAGTCGACACCTGCATTGTGAACTTCTACGAGAAAGGGGGACGATTGGGGTTGCACCAGGACCGGGATGAGTCACCCGAGTCCATTTCCAAGGGGATCCCAGTAGTATCATTCTCCATTGGAGATGAAGCAGAATTCCTATATGGTGACCAGAAGAGAATGGACTTAGCACACAAGCTGGTCCTGAAGTCAAGAGATGTATTGATTTTTGGAGGAGATTCAAGACTAGTATACCACGGGATCAAGCGGATCAAGTTGAACACCGCACCACCAGCCTTAGTTAATGCTACCCATATCCGACCGAGACGTTTGAATTTGACCTTTAGAGAGTTTTGATGTAATGATGCAAGTTGTGAGTGATGTATGCAAGCATGATGTAATGTTTGATGGTTTAATAAAGTGACATCTTGGAGTTCTTTTGAATATATGTTTCAATATCGTTCTCATACCCATTTCCTTAATCCAGGCCATGACCCCGAGAAGGGAGGTACCCTCAATATCCTCAATATGACCCAGGCCAAGGAGTTTGGCGATGTCATTACGGGTAAGACTCATAACAAATCAACAATTCCCACTTTAGAAATTCTAGACTACAAAGCTAATATTAACTACAACCTCAGGTACCTTCCCTGTAAACAATATCGATGCATCGATCCTATTCGACACAGGGGCAACCCACTCTTTTGTATCCTCTTCGTTCGCGATGAAGTTAGGGTTAACCCCAGAGCCACTCTCAGATTTCTCAGTTGCACAACCATCGAAGGAGAAAGTGGCATGCACGGGACGCTACACTGACCTACAGATCAGCATACGGGGCGAGACCTTTACAGCCGATCTGATAGAGTTCAGAGGGTTAGGCTTCAACATCATCCTTGGTATGGATTGGCTGCGGAAGCATAAGGGCAGATTACATTGTGCTGAGCATAGATTATTACTCAGAAGCCCAAGTGGCAAGACAGTCTCCTACCGCAGCGTTCCTAAAGAACCGACCTTCAAGTTAGTATCCGCCTTGACCTTGATAAAGGAGGTGAGGAAGGGACAACCAGCTTATCTATGCTATGTCCAGGATTTGAGCCATGAGGAGCAGATGGAGTTGGACATCCCCATAGTGTCTGACTTCCCTGATCTATTTCCTGAGGAGTTTCCAGTCATGCCGCCTGTGCGAGAGGTGGAGTTCTCCATCGACTTAGTACCGCGGACGGGTCCTATAGCTAAGGCGCCCTACCGGATGGCTCCGGCCGAGATGAGAGAGTTGAAGGTTCAGCTTGAGGACTTGCTGGACAAGGGCTTTATCAGACGGAGTGTGTCTCCATGGGGAGCACCGGTACTATTTGTGAAGAAGAAAGATGGCAGTATGCGACTTTGCATTGACTACCGTGAGTTAAATGCAGTCTCTGTGAAGAAAAAGTATCCTCTTCCACGCATTGACGACCTATTTGATCAGTTGAGAGGAGCTTCAGTATTCTCGAAGATAGACCTCAGATCAGGATACCACCAGATACGGATAGCAGAGGGGGACATCGAGAAGATGGCTTTCCGGACACGCTATGGGCATTATGAGTTCACTGTGATACCGTTCGGATTGTCGAACGCCCCAGCTATTTTCATGGACCTCATGAACCGCGTATTCAGAGAGTAGTTAGATACCTCAGTGGTAGTGTTCATCGACGACATTCTGATCTACTCTAATACCAAGGAGGACCACGAGATACATCTGAGACGGGTTTTGGAGATCATGAGAGAGAATCAGCTCTAGACCAAGCTCTCGCAGTGTGAGTTTTGGCTAGACAGTGTGGCATTTCTTGGGCATATCATTTCAGCCAGTGGCATATCTGTTGACCAGGCAAAGATTGAGGCGGTCAAGACTTGGCCAAGACCAAAGACAGTCACTGATATCCGTAGTTTCTTAGGTTTGGCCAGCTACTACAAGAGATTCGTACAGATTTTCTCTAAAGTGGCCAAACCCATGATAAATTTAATGAAGAAGGATGCACCGTTTACATGGACTGATGATTGTGAGCACTCTTTTTAGACACTGAAGGACCTACTGACGTCGGCACACATACTGACTATCCCTGAAGGGACCGACGGGTTCGAGGTGTATTGTGATGCATCAGGCACGGGGCTAGGGTGTGTACTCATGCAGCATGGCAAAGTTGTTGCTTATGCTTCCCGCCAGCTAAAGAAGCATGAAGAAAACTACCCGATACATGATTTGGAGTTAGGCGCAGTGGTGTTTGCATTGAAGATTTGGCATCACTACCTATATGGTGTCACAGTAACAATCTACTCCGACCATAAGAGCCTTCAGCACCTCTTCACACAGATGGAGCTGAACATGAGACAGAGGCGATGGGTCGAGTTTCTAAAAGACTACGATATCGACCTGAAGTACATGGAGGGCAAGGCTAATGTAGTAGTCGATGCCTTGAGCAAGAGAGCTCACTCCTTATGTGCAATGTCAACTAGCAGCAGCCTAGTCGACGAAGTACGCTGTGCCCAGGATGGCGACCAGTATATACAGACCATACGGCAGCAGTTAGTTGACGGTATCTTCTAGAGACTGAAATATGACTTCACTCTCAGTGACGATGGCTTGATTAGAGTAAATAATAGATTATGCATTCCAGAGTCAAGCCCAGACTTGAAAGAGAAGATTCTGCAGGAAGCTCATTGCTCTTCCTTATCCATCCACCCAGGTTCCTCGAAGATGTATAAAGACCTGAAGGTTCATTTCTGGTAGAGTGGTATGAAGAAGGATGTAGTGGAGTTCGTGAACCGCTGCTTGACTTGTCAGAAAGTCAAGTTCAAGCACAGGAGACCAGGAGGATTGGTGCAGCCTATGCCCATTCCTTGTTGGAAGTTTGAGGACTTGTCCATAGACTTCGTAGTAGGCCTTCCCCCGACTAGGGGAGGTACGAACACCATCTGGGTTATTGTTGATAGACTGACTAAAGTGGCGAAGTTCATACCCATCAAGGACACCTGGAAGGTCCCAAAGTTAGCAGACGTCTTCCAGAGAGAGATTATTAGGCACCACGGGGTACCTAAGACTATTGTGTCAGATAGAGATTCTCGATTCCTTTCGAGATTCTAGGGGCAAGTTCAGGAGGCATTGGGTACTAAGCTGAAGCTGAGTACCGTCTTTCACCCACAAACGGACGGTCAAAGTGAAGGAACCATCCAGACCCTAGAGGACATGCTGAGAGCATGTGCCTTGGACTTCAAGGACAGCTGGATAGATCAATTACATTTGATTGAGTTTGCCTACAACAACAACTACCATTCATTCATTCAGATGCCGCCATTTCAGGCGTTGTATGAGCAACCGTGTAGGACACCTCTCTGCTGGGAAGAGGCCAGCGAGAATATCTGCTTGGGCCCTAACTACCTTGAGCAAGTAAAGGAAGATGTCTTGCAGATCCGACAGAACATGACGGCTGCCCAGGACAGACAGAAGTCTTATGCTGATGTCAGAAGGAGAGATCTCGAGTTTGCAGTGGGCGACCGAGTCTTCCTTAGAGTTTCTCCTATGAAGGGCATTTTTAGATTTGGGCAGAATGGCAAGCGTAGCCCTAAGTACGTGGGTCCTTACCTTATCACGGAGCGAGTGGGCCCATTAGATTACAGGTTAGATTTACCTGCTGAGCTTGGGAGAGTGCACAATGTTTTCCACGTATCTCAGCTGAAGCACTACATGCCTCACCCCTCACATGTTTTGGAGCCCGAGAGACTCGAGCTAGACCCTAAACTCAGATATGAGGAGATTCCGATCCGTATCTTAGACTCCAAGACTAGGGAGACCAGGAACAAGACTATTAAGATGGTCAAGGTTCTGTGGTCGAACCATGAGATCGAGGAGGCGACATGTGACTTAGAGGACTCCATGCGAGAAAAGTATCCAACGCTCTTCTCATAGCGGTTGTCCGATACTTTAGGGGTCACGGGGCGTAACCCTTTTAAGGGGGTAGAGCCTCTTGGCGTATTTAGTTGTTTGTGTTGTTTTATGACATGTATGTGCTTCAAACACTCGTGCTTGTGTTGTTTTGTGAGGTGTATGTGCTTCAAGCACTTGTGATGTGTGATGTGTTATGGTATGTATGTCCTATAAGCACTTGGATGATTATGCACTTATGGCCTTCGTGACGGGCATTATATATATGCGTTTATTAGAACGATTCATGGATGTATAGAATTGACTACACTTCGGGGAAGTGCCAAGACCTTAGAACTGATAGGCCGGATGGATAGATATTGTTGAGGCTACCTTGAGTAGTTAAGTGATCTATACGATTTAGATGACTTCTGGATGAAGTCTTTTTAAGGGGGGTAGATTGAAATACCCCAAACATTAATTACCTTAATTAATAAGGAATTAAATCAAATATCCATCTAATGAGTAATACTCATTATCAACATTAGTATATAAACATATATTCCAAGATGGACACCAAACTATACATTAAATCTCTAGTCAAAGAGAGAACATTATTAAGGAGAAACCAACTCCTAAAGTCAATACTATATGTGACACATTAGTGCATGTACTAAATATCAATCATTAATATATATAAAACATTTTATATAGTCAAACAAAATATTAAACACAACAACCACCTATATACACACCTTAATACAATTATAACACATGTTAACACATAACACATAAATTAAGTCACAAATGTACAAACATAAGGTTGTAATATTAAGCTAGCATTGTAAATGGTCCCCCCCTACATTATGTGGCCAGCTGCAAGGCTTGGGAAATCAGAAGAGAGCTGCATGGGACAAAGACAAAGGATGACAAGGCATTCCCAAAGAGGAAAAAAACAAAAACACCTTTCTCACACTCTTCCTCTCATCTCTCTCACACAAGATGAATTTCCCCCAACAAAACCTGATTGTCTCGGCTGTATATACTGCCAAGGAGACATAAAAATCATACCATGACATTAGAAGACAAAGGAATTAATAAGAAAGCAACAAAAGAGACAAATATCTCTTACACACAAAAATTACCTAAGGAAGCTTTTTCCTATACTAATACCCAAGTCAGCCGTCCCCATCCTCCTTGCCCATACTATCAGTCTCTTCTCCCTCTCTAAACCGAGCTCATCCTCCTCCTTCATCATTTTCAACCTCCATTAACATACCTTAAGCTCTAATGGAGTTTTAAGGCTCATTTCACCTCCAAAATTTAATTTTCTTGCACCAAAATCACCACCCACTCTTCCTATATCATTTTAACTGATTTTATAAGAGATGGGCCATTTAAGGGTTTAAACTCAAGAGAATCAGATTGGTAAGTAAAGGTAAGAAAAACGTGCTCTAAGACATTTTCCTTCATCTATTTGGGTATATGGCCAAATTTAATCAATCTTACTGTATCTAAGGCACAAACTCACCCTTGGAGGACCCAAGCCACGTCCAAGACCAACCAAGGGCTAAGGGAACCTCTTAAGAACCTTAAGGTAAGAAAAAATGCCTTAAAACACCTTTTTACCTCTCTTAAATGTTGAGTCCGAGAATGAACTGTTACTTACCTATTTTTCTACACCTTTTGACACCCATTTGAAGGGTGTTTCCAGCCCTCTTCATTTATCCAAAGAGATGCTCCAAAACCCATCTAAAAAGGACTCCAAATCAAGGTAAAATCATGGATTTCCACGGCTTTTCAAGCCTTAATCTCTTCCATCCTTTTTCCTACAGAAACTAAACTCCTTACTACTGTATTAGGTGGCCGAGAACCATACATAACCTCTTCCAAAACAGCAAGGTAAAATCTCTCTTAAATCTTGCTTAAAAACTCCTTAAACTTGTCATTTAGAAAAAAATCACTAACTAAACTTTTGTTCATGATTTATACATGGAAAAATGATCCTGGTGCTACCCATGAAGTGCTAGGAAAATTTCCAAGAGGAAAATCAAATTTCAAAGATGTAAACTCCTAAATTAAGCTTTAAAAGCTTGTTCATGGTTAAGCAAAATGTCATGAAATAAAATCTAACCTAAGGTCTGTATATGTACAGTTACAAGAGCATATAGGGGCTGTCTGGAGTCCTTGGTTGATTTAATACAAGGTAAGAACACTTAAAACCATTTTTAAGACTTAAAAGACTATTACCTTGTAGTATATATTATAGCTGAGAATGGGTAATGGTATAAGTGCTGTGTAAGCCTTGTAAATGTGTAGAAAATAATGGTTATATGTTTGGTTGGTGAATCTAGGTGCTAATGACTTATTAAAGTCAAGTTTATAAGTTAAAAGTGAAAGAAAAATGATTTTTAAGTGTTAAGGGAAAAATCTGAAATAGACTATGTATAATATATAGTTTGTGGGCATTTTAATGTCATTTTACTATGTTTATGTTATGTTAAGGCCATGTGTTTAGGCCATTTTTATTATAGTTATTAAAGGCTTTAAATATTTATTTATTAAGTTTTTGGGTGATTAAATGCATTATTTCAGTTTCTGGTGCAAAGATGTAATTTTAGTGAACATATTCACCTAGGAACATTTTGGATGAATAATGATGAATTTAGGTGTAACATAAATTAAATATAAAGTTATATTATGGTTTATAAACTTTATAAATGTTAAAATGAACATAAGACTTGCCAAGTGGTTAAAACCGTAAATAAACAAAGTTTAGGGTGCTAAATATTAATTAAAACCGAATGGGGGTTGTTTAGGAATATCTAAAACATAAAATGTAATTTTAATAAAGTTTAAACACCTAAATGTAAAACTAGAGAGATAATAAGGGTATTTTTGTAACTACTGATAAATGGTGTTCAAAGGAGTGTTTGGAGGGTCAAACTTGACCATATATGGTGTTTGACCAAGTTGGAAAAAAATAAGTAATTGATTTGGTAACTTAAATCAAGTATCAAGTTAAAAATGAAAATTATAAAACTATTTGGGGGTGTTTATGTAATTTTTGAAAGTTAAGGGCTGGAATGAGGTTAATATGACCAGTAGGGGTCTGTACATAATTTTGGTGAATTTTAGATTGATTTTGGTAATTTAATAAACTAAGGTTTATAATATAGTTTAAGTATTAAAATGTAACATTTATAAAACTTATGGGGTTACTATGTAAATAACCGAAACTAAGGGGTGGAAAATAATATTGGAACAACTAGGGTCTGTTCAGAAATTTACAAAATTATTTTAGGAATTTTTGGAATTAAATAAGTTAATATGTATAATATAAAGTTTTAGGTATTAAATTGTAAGTTTACATAATAAAGAGGGGTAATATGTAATAATGAGAAAGTTGTGGGTAAAAGTATAAAACTGGAAAAGAGGGGGTTGCTGTTCAAATTAAAAATACCTATATGTATATATGTTTGTATATTATAATGTTTTGGAATCTTAGGTTATAGATTAAATAATGAAAGGAAAAGTAACAACAAATAATATTTATGGTGGTTTGGTAAATAATCAAAAATGAAGGGGAGGAATATCAAAATGCCGAAAGTATAAGGTTAGTTGGAATTTTTAGAAACAATGAACAATATAATATAAGGTTTAAACGATATAAAGTGACTATATACTATAGTATAAGAGAGTATATTACAAAGGAATTATTATGGTATACATATACCTTATAAACAATCACATAAAAATGATGGAATTAAATTAGAAAGTTGGGGAGTATAACACATAGTTAGAAACCTTATAAAATAAGAGCTATGACAATGTATAAAATACCTTGTACAACATTAAGGTGAATCCTTGGTAAAAGGTTGCAAGTAAATGACACAATTAAATACAAGTGTGTCTAACAAAGAATGAAGAATCGAACTCATTATGGGAAACTTTATAATTCTTATATTATAAAATTATAATACAAGGTAATGTGCTATAAAGCGATAAATAAATATCAACTATTATGAAATATTGACTTGAAACGTTGACCAAGTCAAACTACGTTGACCAACCAACACAACGTAGCCAAGTAAATTAATTAGCCAACACACACAAGATATTATACTACTGTAAGTGAAGGCATAACTTGGCTTAATGAGCCACGGTAGTAAACCATATTCTATGTATGCATAAATAAGTGTATATGATTAGGCTTGCACATATGTTAGTGTGTGTACGTAAACATGTAAAACAAATAACCACAGAAGAGTATTAGGAGAATAAGTCCTACATACTTGATATTATTACAGTATTGAATACTATCTATACATAAACTGTAAATTGTCATGAAACTGTAATCCCGAGAATTAACAACAAACCCGAGTTAAACAAACAACCGACTAAGGGGTTAACTACGGGATGAAGATTAGAACCTACCTGTAATAGTTAAGCAGGCTCGTGATATAGACACTGATGTTAGCACAATATATTACAGAGGTACGGGCTGCTAGATACGAGTTCGGGAGCACTAGTGGACAGGCGTGACTCACCACCATAGCGTTATTGTCGGTGAACGGTATGTGAATGTGTGGTATGAAATCCCTAAGGGTTTCCTTGGGTTCCGGACATAATTGTGTGCTTGCATGTTAGATAAATAATGTATGCTTATGTTTATATGCGTTTATTTCCCGACCGTCAGAGCGTTTATTAATTGTGCGCGTACGTCATTCGGACATGTGATACTGATTATCACCCTAACTGTGTATGAACTTTCGGGAAAGACTATGGATACTCTCTTGTGAGAGTAAACAACTCCTAACACACTAAGTGAGGAACTTAGTTTAGAGACCCGGTATTAACCGTCTCTAGAGTGATGACTTGACCTTCGAACATCACATAGCATACTTCTAGGTTGTGTGTAAGACCCAATAGGGCATCCAATAAAAATGTGTTTTATCCAATAACGAGATTGAATCTCCAGGAGACTAATTAAAATACGCTAACTTATGAGAGTGTGATAATGAATTAATTAATGAAACAATGTTCCTAAATCCTGGTCTGCATACGTCCCAGCAGGTTGTGCATAGTGATCACTACAGTTCTATCACCCGTTTAGGGTCTACTCTTGTTTATCTAACGAGCCGGATACGATCGTTAGTCGGAGTGTGCAACCGTTGGCACCAAAGGCTAGGGCCTAATGGACATCTACCACTGTAGATAAGTGAGTCCATCTACCACTGTCGATGGCATCGGACTACTGTCCAAAATATTAATGTGTGAGGTAAACAGGGAATTGTCCTTAACATGACACCCATATGACTATGTGAGATTGTTGGAAGCGGGGCTTCATATGGTGGATATAATCAAGTGAGACTAACTGGACCTCAACTAACTATTGACTCAGGCTCGTTATTCGATTATGATTGTCTTAATAGCATGCCTTGTTGTGTGACTATTGAAGTGCCTGTTGTATGTTTAAATTCTGCTTTTACAGTTTTGTTATAAGCATGTAACTAGAACAGCATGTAACAAACCCCATGTTAATCAAGATGGCTAAAACGACCTAAGTGGCCTAAACTGGTCTAGGTACACATTTATCATACCAGCAGTTGGCTGAGCCTTTATGGCACCACATTCCAGGTTTGTAGCTGCTTGAAGACCGTACGCGAGAGCGGGAACTTTCGGGGATTAGTTAGCATGATACTTCTCTACTATACCTTAGGATTTAGTAATCCGTTTTTGGATTTTGGCATGGTTAAGTAGATTGCTCACTAGTCGGTTTTGGAATTAAATTTTGTACTTGCTGGATAAATTTGTATTCCCGTCATCACAGTGGTTATGCCGTATTATGGATTGATTGTAGGATAGTCACTGCATTACTCGCATGGGCGGGTAATAGCGAGTAACACCCAGTTAAACGTTTAATTTAATTTTCCGCAGCGACGTCTTGTATTTCTGCTACGCTTGTGTTAGTTAATATCGTTTAGGTGCGTAATTTACAAGGGGAGTTACAGTCAACACCTCAAGTTTTTCCAACTTTGACCATCACACACTGCCATGACCCCATTTTTTCAAAAAGTATGAATTAACCCTAATTTCTTCCTAGGTTTTTCATTTAACTCCTTTAACTTACAAAAACTTGTATTTTATATTCTTTGACCAACCAAGGCCTAACTTTCGGCCTGTTAATCATTTGACACTCCATTTAATGTTCATTTACATTTACCCACTCATATTTTACCCATTAACTCACTAGAACTTCTTTTAAGTTTCTAATCACTTTTAAAACCAACTTTTGTCACTAAGTTTCATCCAAACATGACCACACACTGCTGAAAAAAAGATTAAAAAATGCTGAAATTTGCCATATAGAACGTTTTTAAAGCGTAGTTTTTTCAAGCAACGCAAATGATTGAACATTTTAAATGATGCTTGTAAAGCGTTCTTTATACTAGCTTTAAAGAATGCTTATTTTGCAAAGCGTTCTTTATAATGCAAGAACGATGGGAACATAAAGCACGCTTTAGTCTAACAAGCGTTCTTTATGCTTAGCCAAAAACAACGTTTTTCACATATAAACGTTTCTTATGATGGTGGGCGGGAGAGTTTAAAGAACGCTTATATGGATAAGCGTTTTTTATGTCTTCCCTTTTTTATTTTATTTTCAGAAATCTCTATTCCACACAAATGCTACAGATATCACAGATCGATAATGCAACAACTCCATTATTTTCAACACATCAGAAGCCATTCTAACAAACTATAACAGACGAAATCTACAAATTAATTTACAGCAATTACAAACACATCAGATCCCAATTAATTGCAACAGATCAGCCAATATTAGTACCACAACTGCAACAGACAAAATTTACAATTAAAATCCAACAGAAGCCATTATAGTTGTACTCTGAAACCTGTAGAAATTTGATAATGCAACAAACTGCATTTTTCAACACAATTCAAGTGTACTTGACAATTATGCATTACAGGTGCAAATGGTTCAGTTCAGACAACTTCAAAAATGTAACACCCCGTCTTAAGCATATCGTGGTTAACGCAAACTTAACATCTTAATCACAATCGTCGCAGCGGATTAGACTAACACCGGGACCTTGCCACGGTCTGATCAATAGAATACCGAACTCGAAATATTTACAACGCTTATCCAAAAAGATTATACAGCTATCCAAAAACATCCACCGACCGAGTTCATAGTATCTCGAGCATCAACATAACTACCACAAGTCTTAATAACAACAGACGGGTGCACAGGCGCAACCCGTACTCAAAATAAAAACCCGACCTAGGTCTACCCGCCTCTACTCTCAGGGTGACTCTTCATGGGACGCTTACCTGCAAAATAAAAACAGCCCCCAAAGGGGGTCGGCAAGAATGCTGGTACGACCCTCTCATGGCCCCCAAGCTAACGGGGCTACGACGACTAATTGTCGATAGCATGGAAATTGATTAGATACACAATCATAATATGAAGTGCAATAAAACAACAATCCACAAGTGAACAATACCAGTCCAAACACAATACATGGCTTAGAAGCCTCTCTTAGATAAGTGAGTTAGATTTTAACCCCTTGGATCCACATTCCTCTTATTCTCATATTTGCCAACCGTTCTCCTATTAGACTGGTTAGCTCTTAGTTTGTTGCATATTTTTGTAGGGCTTGGTTAATCCTAGCCGGCAGCAGTACACTAACCCACAATAAGCAACCTTTCTTAATTTGTTAGGGATGCAGACTTGATCCCCCCACGCCATCCTTAATGTGCTTCCCACCTCAAACAATAGTCCAGGTGGTTGAGTTGGTTTGTTGACTCTAGGCGACGAGTCCGAGGACAAGTCTTATTTGGAAGTCAGACCTGATTCAGATACCGACCTCCCCCAATACACATGTGCCGGTACCATTCCGGATTCCTTACTCCCACCCCCAAGTTATGGTTAGTGAAAATCTTACAAACCATGTGTTAGTTAAACCTTAACGGGTATTAACCAACAGTTACCAATGTATAATTCCTCTCCTTAACTCAATAAGTACTAAGCTTAGTTAGTAGCTAATCTCAAGTCTCGTGGGTTAGTGTAAAGAAACACATTCACAACGAGAACGATAAAAACCGCTTGCATGCTTTATCTTGTCTTAGTCATAGAAAATAAATAGATAACACACAAGCCGAGGGACACCTCGTTAGCAACCAGGTCACAAGAAAGACTGTACCGTTCACCGTCGGCGATTGTTTGGTTTATCTCCCTTCAAGTCCCAATCCACAAGTCCTAAAACATTCATTCAGTTTTAGGTTATTATTTAGCTCATCTTAACACAATCTACTTAACTTCCCTAGGCTCTAATATTTACCCATTGTTATTCTCTAAGTCCTTATAGCTTTAACTTAAACTTTTAAGTACATCGTTTTCTCATTATCTATTACATTTGTTCACGCACTTAGTAGCCATTACACCCTCCAAATATGCCCTTAATAACTCTATAACATCAATATCTAACCATCCACATCATTTCCTAACATTTTCCAAGCTTAATTCACATTTTTATGGTGGTCCGGGACTTTGTCCTTACCTTAAGTCCCGGACCAATACTTGGTTCAATCTCTCAGCTGTTTTAATGTGGTGGTCTGGGACTTCATACTGGACCTATGTCCCGGACCATTACTTAGTGAAATCTCTCGGGTGATATTCAAGGGGTGGTCCGGGACTTCTTACAAGACTTAAGTCCCGGACCATAAGGTTGCAGCAACTCTCGGCCATATTTTTAGGTTGGTCCAGGACTTCACCCTGGACTTAAGTGCCGGACCAGCTACAGATTTCTACATTTTGCATTATTCTTAGTCTTGTTGCACTTGTTCTCTTCATCCATAAATCACCCAAACTTTACACATGATATTAGGCATATTCTAATACCAAAATAACCTCTTAAACTTGCCTAATTCCTTCTCTAACCTTATAACCCAATTTCTCACATAATCTCTTAACACTTGTAATATTTTCCTTAAGTTTTCTAAATGGTATATCATACCTATAACTCAAACTCACCAAAATGTCACCTCACATCCATTGCCACCACTCCCAAGCATTATTGTTCCACAACACCTCCATTACATAAAACTCCTTCTATTTTCCTCTAGCTTACACTTAGATTCTCACTAGGCATTATTCCTTCTTTGTTTACCAAAACTTGCACAAGACTCAATCACCCTCTCACCATATCCCTAGAGCATTATACTCACTCATTTGAACTCTAATTCCTTCAAGACAACTCCTAAGTCCTTTAGGCACTCAAGAACACCCTAGTTCACTTTCTTTCACCAATTTAAGCCCTAAGAATTCCTAGTACATTCTAGGACATAAAACTTCATTTATAAATCTTAAACTCCTTGTCTTCTCACCAAATTTTGGCATGGGTTCCCTAGTATATTTCTACATCCAAACACATGGTTCTTACCATTTAACAATCTTGAACACCCAAATTCTTTCCACACATTCTTAACACTCAATTTACACCAAAACTGCACTACATCACAATATAGTGCATAAACTTAAATTGCTTGGCACTTAGGCCCTTAAATGACATAAAGCTTAACCACTGAATTTCCACATATATTAGCCTTTGACCTGCAAATACACACAACAAGGCTCCCATTGAAATATAAATGCTCTTGTAATTCACCTTTGAATTGTCTAACTATCTCATTTCCTATTTGCTCTTTAATCACAAGTTATCAAATATAATAATTGTTTCTCCTAGGTTTTTATAGCCCTTTCCTAATGTAAACTCTAAGCTAAGCTATCATATATCTAAATCCCATTCCCTTAAACAATAAAACACCTTAAGGTAAGCAATTTACCTTGTTCTTTTACAAGCTTCACCAACTTTCTTACTTAGGCTTTTCCTTGCACAATCTCGGTCACCAACCAAATTATCCTTGCCAATGTTCTAATCAATATCCAATGATTCTAATGAGTGCTAGACAATGCACTGACCTTAAGGAGCAAACCCTAGGTCAAAAATGTGTTTTAAGGTATTAAGATCAGTATTTTACCTTGAAGTCTTAAGGGAGGCTTGGATATGAATCAACAAGGACCTCCTATATCCCTTGGAGAATAGAAAACAAGCTAGAACAAGGCATAAAAATGGTGCCCCATGAGTAGAAATTTTCGGTAATTGAGAAGAAATGGTGGAAACCTAGTTTTTCTTACATATTATTTACCTTAAGAGAATGGAGAAGCTAATGAACTACTCAAGCTTGTGTTTCCTCCTCTAATGGCGGTTTGTCTGGGCACCAAAATGAAGCTCTTGAAGATTTGAAAGGATAGAAAGAAAGAGTTTGAGCTAACTAAGAAGAATATGTGCTTGGTTTTGATTTTGGAGCTAAGATGAATGTTTGACAAGCAAGTGAAGGTGGTGCTAGCATGGAGCTGTCTTCTACGTGAATGAAGAAGAAAGAGAGCAAGAGAAATCGGTGAGGAAGAAGAAGAATGAAGAAAGGAGGAGAGAGGTAATTAAATAAGAGATATTTGTTTCTAAAAGCAAATAGTAACTACTTACTTTTTCCTTCTCATTTTATAAACTAACTTACTCATATGGTGACTCATCCCCTTAGAAACCGGCCCCATTATTTAATTAAGGCTAGTCATGGTCTTGTTTGACCATCTAATTAGACTTAGTTGACTAAAGACTAAACTAGGCATTATTTGGTTACTATTCACAAACTAGTGCACATATTTATGAAAATTTTGATTTCCCATTGATTTAGACTTCCTAATGTGATACTAAGTAGTACACAAGTTAATTAAGAAGTAATCGTGGGCATTTAGCCACTTAAAACCCCTTTCTAAGACAATTTTTCAAAAATGTGCTTTAAGAGTCCTTAAAGCACAATTTGTGTTTTAACTTGTTTTTAAGCTTGGTTTTCTTTGGTAATTGATTTAATATGACCATTAGGATATTAATAAGGTCTAAGAATGATATTTGGGTGCTCATCCAAGTTACTCCAAGCTTAGAGCACATTTTTGCCTAAATTGCTCTTATGGTGTTTCCTTGTGTTTTCTTCGGTTTAAATTGTTTCTTAATGTTTATAAGGCATTATTTAGCCTTCCTACATCTTAGTTTATCACATAAACACCATATCTATGTTTGGGGTATTTCAAGAAAAAAAGAAAAGATAGCTACAACAACTTCATGACTTCTGTTGACCATCATTTATTGCTTTCAACCAGTAAGAGCACTTGTGCTCCTTGACAAACTCTAGATCGGCTAGTGAATAAGTAGCTCCTTGTTTTGCGAAGAAAGCATCAAAACTTATCCATTTAAACTTATCCAAACATGTACATACAGCTAAATTACCAATTCAAACACAAAACTTATAATATGTACTTGAACTATATTGCCGATGGACTCGATATTGGCCACGATGTCGTACATGTATCACATCACAAAATATCCACAACTACTGCTATCCGGTTGCCTGGGACACTATTTTCAATAAAATTATATTATTATATATACGCACACTAATATACAAAATATATTTAAGTATATGCATGATCAATAAATAGAATGTTTTTACCTTTTGAATACACTTCATATCCAAAGGAAAATTTATAGCACGGACACTGTTCATACCATCTTCATAACCACTGAAATTAATTAAACAAGCATTTAAGTGACAAGTAATAAAAAAAGTATAAAATTTTATTTTTGAAATGAAAATATGCACAATTTACTCACTTTTCAGCAACATAGAAATGGAGATGTTTCTCCTATATCCTTCAATAGGGTCAATCACTAAACAGGTTGATGAGTAAGTACACACCACTAACAACAACCAGTGATTGCTACAAGTTCAAACACCAACAAATCAACTTCAGCTTCAAAATATAAGTTAACATAAAACAATAAAGACAAAAGCATAAGATTGGTCAAGCACGCTTACATCTGATGATATGGTATGAACACATATCAGCTACCCCTTCTAACCGTCGTAATTATGGCAGTGCGCATATGGTTCTGACACGCAACACCGTCTCTCATAGCTTCATCAGAAGACATGATTTGTGGACATAGAAAGTTGACCGCATTTCCCATTTTCTTTGACACCAGCCTCAATAGTATGGGCCTTTGATGACAAAGACATTAAATTACATAAAACTTACTATTAACTTTAAGAGAGAAAAAATGTGATACTTACAAGTAGTAGGCTTGAATCACCGAGATGTTCAGCATATCACCAAGCAGCAGCTCCTTGACATCACTAAGACTGATCAGCAAGTCCGTGGTACCTTCGTTGTGGAACAAATGCACCAGAACCTTAAGGATGAAGTCAATGAAACCATCACCCTTCCCGAGTATCGTGTTATATAAGAGCTGCTGACACCTTCCCAGTGACTTCACCACATTTTTGTGATGAACGAAATTGCGTCGAATTGGACTGATGTAGTCATCCTGTTGACCCGATGGTCCCTTTCCTTTCGACGCACTGACTTGCTTACCTTTATCAGCAATAGGAACAGGGGTCTAAGAAATGACAAGTTCGTATACGTTAGAAAACTATTCCACAAACTACATTTAATAAAATGGTAATTAGTAAATAAATTTAAGTTCTTTTACTTACCATATCAGATAAATCCACCAGATGGAAAGGTCACGGTACTTGTGAGCCGCGTGCTTCAATGACAGTACTCCAATCATTCACTCTATTGGTAGTGGAATGTGATCACAACCTTCAACGACACTGTCTACGAACACACGGACGTACCCGGCCGGAACCCGCTTAAAATGGTACTGTGACGTCGAATCAGTCTATAAAATTGTGCCTAATGCAACCTGAGAGGTGCCATGTTCACTAATCTGCAGAAGACGACACTTTTTGGTTCCCTAATAAACGAACACAAACAATTAGACTCATACCTTGCAACATGCATACTTTTGATTTATTAAAAAAATGAATAATGACAAAACACTAAAATTCACATACCTGAAGCTTGGCATATGGGAATGGATCAGAAGGTGCAGGTATGGTGTAAGAAACCAAAACCTGAGAGGGCGTAGGGGCGGGAACGGGTGCAAGGGCGGTAGCGGGTGCAGGGGCGGAAGCGGGTGCAGGGGCGGACACTGATGAGCAAGAAGATTGATGCCCCTGACACAGCTGTTGCATCAATCTCGCTTTCATTTGTTGCATCTGCTGCTGCATATCATATTGGAACTACTGTGTCAACCTTGTTTCGATCTCCCTCTATGCTTCCTCCTTCCCCATCCGCTGGGAGCGAGGAAAAACATCCCTCTGACGCATTGCAGATCCAAATCCTCGAACTCTCCTAGGGTAATCCTTCTTGCCAAGCGCTTCGTTCAATGCATCATCCTGACTATGAGGCTGGCCAAGAAAAGAATCAGCACCCTCTTCAGTCTTGTACATGCAAAAAAAGCATGTAAATTATGAATTAGATCAAATAAGTAAAACATAAATAAATTGTAAGAAAAATTTATAAACTATTACATATTACTCAAGACACTCACAATTTTTGCAGCTAAGTATGTAGTCTTCTTCCGCGGATAATACAGTTCGTCATCCTTCTCTAATTGTCGGCCAAGCATGTATGTTTGTGCCCGATTCACCTCATTCCGACTCTAAATCGGCTTAACTGTGCCGTTCTCACGCATACGCTTCAGATACCCCTTTTCAATCCAGCCTGGTATACGTCCCGCATACCAAGCTCGACCCATGTAGTGTGGGTTCTGATCTTTCAAGCGATTCTCTCGAGCTTTTTCCTGAATTGCTTGTGGAAAGAATACAATTCATTTTAACTTTATCTTGTTAGATTAACAACATAAACTTAAAAGATAATATATGAAAACAATTACTTACCCTGAACTCAGGGGTGATATGGAAGTCATAGAATTCCTTCCACTCCTCCTCAGTGATCATGCCAACGTACAACTCATAGGGAGGCACCTTCTTCGGGTTGATCGTATTGATCCAACCAGCCCCCAGCCTATTTTTGAACGATCGCATACGCAAAGCAAGCAATGACAACACTTTATCATATGCTTCATCTGGGATCTAGTACTTCTTCTTCAAGCTCACCCACATGGTCTTCTTTGTTTCCGGATCTTGGTTCCTCCTGTTTTTGTTGATAGAGCATTGGGTCTTAACCAATCGACCCATGGCGCTGGAAAACTTCTGATTAGACCTGCCAGTGGGTCTAAGATACTTGTAATATATACATATATATGTTAGTCATACGTAATATATAGTACTATATATAAATGTATAAATATCAGTATATGAAAAAATAAAACAGAATAACATATAGGTGTAAGATATACCTATCCCACACCAGATCAATCATTTCACTCTCCTTCTTCTCGTTTAGACCACGTGACGGTCCTCGTGTCTTTCATGAAGGGTCCTGAGAGGTCGTAGGAGGGTCCTGAGAGGTCGTAGGAGGGTCCTGAGAGGTGGTAGGAGCATCAGCGGCACCGACAGTCTGTGTACGCTCCGCTAACTACATCCCTACATCTATCTCCATCTCCTCATCACATTGTAGGAGTGTCTCATCGTCGGCATCCATAATCTGCACAATATCATTACATAAATATATAGTCAGTGACATAAATAGAGTCATAAATAATCATAAATTGTACATGCATGTGTTGAGCATTCACTTTTAGGCCAAACTTACTTTTTGTTCATTTTTCCACCCACAACCCTTCTCTATGATATGATCTTGTACATTGAAAGTTGGTCACATTATCAACTTCCATTGGCATTTGGAGGGGAACATTGTCCATTTCACAGTCATAATCTTCCTCGTCTACAACACCATCAACACCAACTATCCATCACGTACTTTGCAATACAACTGGCCATCTGGGATTAGATTGATCACGACAGTAGAACACTTTTCTAGCTTTAGAAGTAACTATAAACGGTTCTTCTGTGTATGTCAATGCATTTAAGTCAACCAACTTCATACCATGTTCCACCTGACGGTAACTGCGCTTGTTGTCTACCCATATGCATTTAAAGACACAAGTTTCATAACAGGTGTAGTTAAGGGTCCATATCTCCTGAATCACACCATAATACTCTTTCCTCATTGTCACTCCCTTACTACCTGCATCTTGATATATTTCCTGTGAAACAGTTAGATGAAAACCACTATTTTGATTTGTTGACTTACGGTCTTGGCGCTCAGTATAAAATGTGAACCCATTCACATCAAAACCCTCGTACGATAAAACATCAAGATTCGGACTGAGCGCTAATAACTTAACCATTTCAGTCACATTGTCTGAATCTTCATGCATAACTTTTTCTTTAAACCATGTAACGAATGTAGCATTCTGCTCCTTTAATCTCACATCACTCATTGACGGAAGTTGTGCTCTGAGAGCACTTAAGTGTGACGTGAAGTATGGTTCAACATCTTCGACATGGCTCAACACAGTTAGATGTGCTTTACATAATGCACCAAAATCATGCCTTACCATTTTTTTTCCCGATTGTACCTACACCCTGTAACTTGCCCTCATGTCTTGATCTCTAAAGTCCTATGTGGTCTACGCCTTCTAAGTAGTGGGTGCAAAAGTCAATCACTTCCTCAGTTACATATCCTTCAACAATGCTTCCCTCTGGACGTCTGTGGTTTTTCATTTTTTTTAAGCACACCCATGTATCTTTTGAATGAATACATATACCTGAGATATAATGGGCCACACTCCTTGATCTACCTTAGTAAATGAACAAGCAGATGCACCATAATATCGAAAAATGAAGGTGGAAAATACATCTCCAACTGGCACATGGTGACAATTAGTTCGGCTTGTAACTTGTCCAGTGTCTACACATTTAGAACTTTGGCAGAAACTCCATTGAAAAACAAGGACAAATTTGTAATGGTTTTCCTCACATCATGTGGGAGAATCCCACGAATTGCAATGGGAAGCAAATGTTGCATCAAAACATGGTAGTCGTGATATTTCATCCCTACTAACTTGAGTTCAGACATGGACACCTAACTTCTTACGTTGGAAAAGTACCCTGATGGTACTTTGATGTCATAAAGGGCACTGCAAAAACTCTTTTTCTCCTCTTTGGATAGAGTGTGACATGCATGAGTCAGGAAGATACGGGTGCCTCTTTGTTATGGGTGGAGCTCTGTTCGTATGCCCAACTCTACAAAATCTTTTCTCCCCTTTAAATGATCTTTTGTTTTCCCTTTAATGTTTAGCAACGTTCCACCAAGACTTTCTCCCACATTTTTCTCAACATGCATGGCATCAATACAATGCCTTACTTGCAGATGTTGCCAATACTCAAGATAAAAAAATATCGACCTTTTCTTCCAAACACTCTTCTCCGTATCTTTAGTTGGAGGACCAAAGTTGTTCACAATATCTTTCACCCGGTTATAAACATCGACACCTGATAAAGGTTGCCGAGCTACAGCATGATCAGTCATCCCGTCAAATTCATCTGTCATCTTTCGGTACTTATGATGTCTTGGAAGGAATTTTTGATGACCCATATACACATTTTTCCCACTATGTTTCAATATGATATTGCATGTGTTATCACCGCATACAGGACACGCTAATGCTCCTTTGATTGTATATCCAGATAGGTTTCCGTATGATGGAAAGTCGTTTATCATACAAAACAGCATAGCACGCAGTGTGGAGTTTTCCTTTGCATAAGAATCATATATTGCTGCATTCCATAAGAGTTTAAAGTCATCAATAAGTGGCTGCATAAACACATCAATATTATTCCCCGGCTGTTTTGGACCTGATATCAACATTGATAGAATAATATGCCTAGGCTTCATGCAAAACCATGGTAGGAGGTTGTATATAGTCAACAGAATAGGCCAAGTACTGTGAACACTACTCAAAGTGCCGTACGGGTTCATTCCATCCGTGCATAAGCCAAGTCTTAAATTTCTTGATTCTATACCAAACTCAGGATACATTCTGTCAATGTTTCTCCATTGTGGTGAATCAGCAGGATGCCTTAATTAACCATCATCCACCCTATATGTTGCATGCCACCTAAGGTTTTCAGCATCCTTCGGAACTGCAAATAACCGCCTAAACCTTGGGATTATTGGCAAATACCATAACACCTTCACAGGGGAACGAACCTTTGGCTTGTTTCCGTCATGATGATCTTTCTTTACATAACGTGATTCACCACATTTAGGACAACAATCATCTAGCTCATGCTCCTTCCAGAAGAAAATACACCCCGATGGACAAGTATGTATTTTCTTGTACTCCATACCCATTGGATACATTAACTTCTTCGCCTCATAAGTAGTTGTAGGTATGACATTGTCCGCTGGTAGTATCTCCTTAATAATTTTCAATAGTTCCGTGAAACATACATCGCTCCATCCATGTTTCAATTTGACATTAAATAGTTTCAAGGTCACACTTAATTTGTTCAGCGACAGTGCATCACATCCAGTGTACAGTGGTTCTTTACATGACTGCATAAAGTTTTCATATGTATTCGGTTTGTTGGTAAAGTATTGTTCTACATCTTCCAACAGTGTGTCAAGGTTCACATCTTCTGTTTCATCGTTAATCGTGCAGTTAGCATCATCCCCAAAGTTTTCTGTGTCATCCTCAAAGGTTTCAGTGCCGTCAATTTCTGATTGTTCTACTGAAGCTTCTGTAGTCAAACACATCCACTGCATGCTGACCATGCCATAATGCTATGTCTTCGTAATCTTTCGTAAACCCACGACGAATCAAATGATCCTTAATTTTCTCAATGTCTCTGTACTTGAAGTCATTTTTGCAGTCGATGCATGGACACAAAATATATCCCTTATCCCTCGATTGAAGATTGTTGACAAGGATCTTATAGAACCTATCGACCCCTTGTAGGTAATCGTTATCAAGTCTGTCATTGCACATCTTTGAACGCTTCATCTCTCTCCGTAAGATCGATGTATTACTTTACAGCTGATCGATATCGTTCATATGTTGGCAGATATTAGTCCGGTTAATTTTTAAAATTTTACAACCTAAACCCATCCAATCACGTTCAATCTCACATGCGAACAAGTTTATAAAAAACAATTCATTGAAAATTCCGGCTGCATTTCCCTTCTATTCTTCTAGTGTACATATGAATGTATACACCCGAAGAACAAAAGGGAAATGCTACTGAAATTTTAAATGAACTATTTTTTATAAACTTGTTCACTACCTAAAAGGTGAGATCAAACGTGATTGGACAGTCCGACAGGGACTATCCAAGATATACCACTAGTAGGTATATCTCGGACGGGTGACTATGTTTGAGTATATTTAATAGCTATTCAAAGAAACACTATATATATAAACGTACAATTAAGAAGAAATTAGAGAAAAATTATAAACTAACCTAATCTGGTGAGTAGTAGTCTGCTTAGTCCTGATGTGAAAGAGCTAGACTTCAACCGGCCCATATCAGGTGTGAGACAATTAAAGTACTACCAATGCCTGGAGATAGTTTGTACACAACAATAGTTACATTACGAATCCAATAATTCAATAGTTTGGCAAATTTTCTTGGAAATCCGACAGAACCCCCCCTAAATATATAGGGTTTCACCACAATAGAAATAATCAACCACAGTACACACGAATTTCAGTAATTTCTTAAGAACGTTTTATCAAAAATATATTTAATCGAACAAAATGCATCTTCCTATAATTTGCACAACTAATCAACCATAGTCAAACACTTAATCCCCATTTAATTTCTAACCAAATTTCGCCATAACTATGTGGCTATATTTGTATGCCCAAACACATTATATTTCTCGCCTAATTAATAAACACATTAATCCCAAGTCCATTTGGACATGACTAGCAAGAAAAAATTAGCACATAATACAAGAGGCGACAGTTTGGTTTGCAAATTATATTAATCCCAAACACTTAATCCTAAACACATTAATCCCAAACAGAGCATGTATATTCCTGATCGACAGTTTGGTTTTGCAAAATTTCACCATAACTACGTGGCTATATTTGTATGCCAAAACACATTATATTTTTCGCCTAATAAACACATTAATCCCAAGTCAATTGGACACAACCAGCAAGTACCAAAAATCAGCACATAGTTCAAGAGTTGACAGTTTAATTGGTTTACAAAATTAATCCTAAACACTTAATTAATCATAATAAACACATTAATCCTAAACAGAGCATGTTTATATGTTCCTGGTCGACAGTTTGGTTAGCAAAATTACCTCCAACAGAATCAAGAATAGAGGCGATAGACCATGATCGATGTTCCTTTCGCCAGTTAGGTTGTAAAATTACTGCAGATAGTGAAGAGAGGCGACGACATGTATATACATTCCTGTTCGATCGCAGGTTGCAAAATTAATAAGAATGAAAGAGCAGGGCATATATTATGTATATGTTCCTGTTCGCAGACTTGCTATAAATTACCGAAATAGAGGCGACGGGCATGCATGTATATGGCCTTCACCAGTTTGGGTTGCAGAGATTGATCGATCGATGATCAGAGAATGAAGATGCGCACGCGCAATATCGGGAGAAAGCAACGCGCTAGCAGGCTCGGAAGACGGAAAGTGGTGGCGGCGGCGACATGGACGACAACTGCAGTGGCGGCGACGGCAGTGGCGGGGATGGCAGTAGCGGACGGTACTGGGTTATTTTGATCGTGAGCTCAGTCGATCGAGAGCTAGCTTGAGGGTTGTAACAGAGAGCGCGAGAGAGATTAAAATTTTTCGGGAAAGAGATTTAGTAATTCAGGCAACATAAAGAACACTTCACTTAAGAAGTGTTTTTTATGCTGAGAGTAGTAACATAAAAAATGCTTCTAAAGTGAAGTGTTCATTATGCTGAGCGTTCCACAAACATAAAAAACGCTTTCTAGGTGAAGCGTTCTTTTTATGTTACATATAAAGAATGCTTATTTACCAAGCGTTTTTTTTTTTTTTGAGCGCGATACAATAAAGAACGCTTCTTAAGTGAAGCGTTTTTAAAATTTCCGGCCTAAAGCATAAATACAACGCCTTACTTTATAATCGTTCTTTAATATGCTAAAAAAACGATTTACAAATATAAACGTTTTTAAAAGAGCGTTTTTATTCTTATTTTTTCCAACAATGTAATTTCACAGGTATATTCCCACCAACTTTTTAAGGTGGTTTAAATATCTAAAATGTCTATTTAGCTTAGATTTAAACACCCAATTTAACACCATAAGAGTCCTTAACTTTTAAAGAATTAAAAACACCAAAAATGCTTATGAACTTAACTTAAACTTGTGGCCATAATACAAGCCATAAAAAAAACTTTACATAACCGTAAAATAGCCATTATAAACATCATATTTTCAGCCATATCAACACCCCTACTGCCCAAGATTCATCTTTCACATAAAACTCCTTAAACTTAAGTATATGTGACATTTAAGTCCTTTAACCTTGGTAAAATTTAGCATATGTGTTAGCATTGTTTTATGTCATTACTTAGGTCATTTTAGACCATATATTTAACCCAAGATTTAGGCCATAATTACTCCCCCCCCCCCCCCCACAAACAAACTTTAAAACATCAAAAATGAGGCTTAAGTTAGAATCTTAACCTTATACTCCAAGTTAAATTTTTTTTTGAACTTCTAAGGATAGCTCCCTCTAAGACTCTTGGCGCCATATTGGACATGAGGAAGAGTTAGTTTTCCTTGTTCCAAATAACACATTAATGGGTAGATTATGCTCTTAAGGTTTAAGGTTTAACTTACTCTTGTGAAAGTAGTTTTTCCTTAAATTTTTTTCTTCCCCTTTTTCCTTGCTTGAGTCTCGACCAAACAGCCCCTTGTTGGCTCTCCATTTTCAGCCATATAAAGAAGGGATAGAATAGACATGTTAGGGTCATTAGACTTTAAGGTGATTTAAGGAAGAAATGAAGGGCTTAAAGCATAAAATGTGCTAGAAAATGAGACTTTTACCTTGTAGTCGCCAAGTGAGATCTCTACTCCATATTTTTGTCCATCTAGGAACAAGGAGTTTGGTATTAGTTCCTTGGTATATCTAAGAGTAGAAGATGGTTTAGACAACAAAGGAACTAGTTTTTTCATGGCTTAAATTTGCTTTGAAGTCTAGCTTGATTTCCTTGAGATTTTCATCCAAGGCTAGGGGTTGATGAAGACCAAGTTTCACATGAGAATAAGTGAAGGAAAATGATCTAGGTAAGTAGGAATTTTCAGCCATAAAGACACCTAGGAAGAGATGGAAGTTTTAAGACACATTTTTACCTTTAAACACTTGAACTTTGGCTAGCCTTCCTCCATGCTTCCACTTCAGATTTTTGGCCAAAATGGTACTGATTTCAGGACCTGGTAAGAGGATAATGAGAGGTGGTGTTCTTGCTTTGTTTAATGAAGGAATAAAGGAGATTTAAGGAAGTTTTCTTACCTTAACTTGGTTGGACTTGGCTAGTTCTTCCCCATGATTTTACTACAGATTTTTGGACTACAAATGTGCTGGAAATTTCATCAATGACAAGAGGAGGGAATGTTTGGTTTTTTTCTTGTTTGTAAGTGAAAAAATGAAGAAGAATGAAGAAGAAATTTTTTTTAAGTCTTAGATCTTGAAGTTCTTCAATGGAGCTTCAATGGAGAGTGAAGAAGGACAAAGATGAAGAAGAACTCAGCTGGGAGAAGAAGAGTAGGTCAGCAGCAGCAACATAGGGGAAGTGAGTGAAATGAGTGAGTGAGAAAGGGTGTAAGTAAGATGTGAGTTGGGGTTCCCAAGGAGGAGACTTTTTATGACTTTTGGAACCTTCCTTTATTAGTTGCTTTTTCTTTTTGTGTTTTGTTTCCCCCTCAAAATGGTCTGCTGCCGTATAGATATTTGTCGGTTTTTTTTATAATTTTTGAAACTTGTAATGTAAGTGTTACATGTAGTGCTTTTGGACTTGTTTCATGTGTTAGGTTGTAACTTGTGTTGTTATCTTGTTTTTAGGTGTATTCCTTTGTGCTAAGATGCATTCCTTTGTATCTTGATGTATTCTTTTGTATTTTGAGTGATTAGTATACTTTACTATTCATTATGACTAGTTAAGTATGTGTTTTAATTCACTTTGTGCTCTTATTTCATGTAATGATATATTACATGTTACATCAAGTTTCCTAGTTGATTTCTCCTTATAATTACTCCCACTTTAGTCTAATATTTTATAAGGTTTATTGACCTTGTTGGACTATATGTATTTGTTTATATCAATGCAGTTGAAGATTGTATAACTCCTTAATAATTTTAGGGCTTATTAGCCTCTATAATTCCCCACCTAATCCTTAATCACTTTTCATAAACCATAGAGGTATTTCACTTATGATAAAAGGTATTTGCAAAAGCTGAGTCATTGCTTGTGCAACCGCACACCAAGCACATCATTTGCCTTAGCAACCCTAAGTTATACCCAGCGTCGCCTGATCATAAGAGGTGCACAAACTCAAGCGTTCTTCAGCCATCTTGGAGGACTCAGAAGCAAAGGAGATTATGGGTCCTTTGTCTTCTCTTATTGAGGAATTAAAGGGTTGATCTTGAGGACTATCACACTGAGAACTGGCATAGATTTGTTCAATTGTTCTCTTGTGTGAGGGATGGGCAGATGTTCATCGCCGACCCAAATTACCTAGATAGAAAGGATCATTAAGCTTAAGCTCATTTCTTAAGTCATGTTTTGAAGAGGAGCCAAAAGGTTTGGGACCGTCATTCAAGAGAAATCCATGCACATCTGCCCCAAGAGAATAGTTCTTTCCCTAAAATGGCTCAAGTAAACGTCCCAGTTCAACCACATCCCATAGACAAGCTCATCATTACCAAGGACATGCTTAAGTGGATAGGCCTCTGATGCATGCAAGATACGAACGCTTCTCATAAAAAGTTCCGGTAAATCATCATAGGTAATAGTAAACACATAGTGATACCGTCACAAGTCATTGATAGTGCACGTAAGATCTAGAGTTGTATATTACGAAGACCTTCAATGCGGAGGAAGGAAAGACCAGCTATGACAATGTCTTCTACAAGCCCTATGAATTTCCTAATTGGCAGCAGCTGCCTTAGCGAACATGACATTACAAAAAGAGAGAGGAACTTTGAAGATTCTAACCCAATAAGGAACCCTTTTTAAGATGTGATCCTCGATGGCCAAGCCAAGTTCAATTTGCCGGAGAGTGAAAATATGACCACTGATGAGCCAAGGTCCCCGAACCAATATAGCTTGCATAGTTGCGGTAGAGTATATTCGATGAGGTATATGTTGGGGGTAAACTCTCACCAGAATGGAATCACCAAAGCGAGACCAAAGGTGGCGAATAGTAGTCATCACAATACTAACAACCCATGGGAGATGGTGGAACAGTCTTCCAACCAAGCAACGATTAGGAAAGAGAGAGATTTCTAGGTTATTTTTTTGCTGCATTATGGATTTAAGTGTTTGGATTACAAGGAGGGGAAACAAAGAGCTGAATCCGATGAGAATTGAGATAAACTACGAGGTGGTGAAGAACATTTTGGATCGAATACAAGCCCTAGAAAGAGAAGACGAAAGGATCATAATCTGACGGACTAGAGGAGATTTAGAAGTAGGATTACAAGAATGCAAAGAGAACGGAAGATATGGAAGATTTTTCATGTGCTCAAGAGGGGTGGGGGTGAGACAGGGCATGGTTGAATGAGAAGTTGGTAGAATCGGAGTCATCATTGTTTGAATCATTGACACGACAATCGTGATGCCCGTTCTCAGGCTTGCGGAAAAGGCGTGCTAAGGTAAGAGAACTCTACATTGGTACCAGCAGGGAAGGCTAAGGGTTGTAAGCCAAAAGCTTCCTCACTACAGGAGAGAAGTCACATTCTCATTGTAAAACTTATATCCCCTACACTTTTCATAAACTAATAAACTTGCAAATCGTTAAAAGATGTCTTATTGATTTTCCTTGTAAGATGGAAGAGCATACATGACCCATATAACAATGTTAATTTATGTGTTTTCAAACAAGTGTGGTGTGGATACTTCTAACAGGATTATGATTATACCCCACCATTTTCAATTATGATCTTCAATACGATATCCCCACTTCTTAGGAAGCAATGTATTATTAATAGCCCACTATTTTAGTCATACTCTTAATATGCCCCTTTTTAAGGAAAGATGTTTAATAAAAAAAGAAATGACTGTATGAAATATATATATATATATATAGTAAATTAACTTTTTAAATGTTAGAGATATATAAATTATACAATTAATGTTAAACAAAATTTATATATTTGGTATACATATAAACAATACTCCAAGTAAAACTTTCATAGCACAAAATGGTATCGGAGCAGACTCGGGACCAGTTGGGATGAACTACGACCTACCAAGGAGGTCCAATGGGACTTGGATGTTAGGCTTGCAGCGAGGACATAACATTTTTTGTGCGGGAAAGTATGTGATACACCATCCCACATCAGAATATGAGTAGTAATTTCACTGGCTTATAAAAATACATAACGCTTGAATACGACAACAAGACCTACAACTTTTAAGATCAAGTGATGACAAGGGGCTTAAGGTGGCTAGTTTTCAAGCCCGGATGACTTGGGAGCTAGGTTGTTGTAGAGTTACCCATATGGGGTGTTACAAATGGTATTAGAGTTATATGTGTGAAATATTGAGCATTTGAAGGGTTTAATTTGCTTATTTTTTGTAGTGGTTTGGCCAATATTTCTCACTTATCATGTGTTTTTCCTATGATTTGTGTTTAGAAATAATTGATGCATGTTATGTGCCAAATGCAGGTAAAATTCAGGGAATTGCTCTTCACTTCGCAAGCTTCGCAGCGCAATAAACAGGGAGCAAAACGGAGTCCAAACGAAGAATCTAAGCCTGAAATAAGATTCACTCATCATGATACTAACATGTACGAACATACGTCCGAACTTGTATGCTCGGACAGAGGTCGAAACTTCCTGAAAATTTGTCCTAACATGCGTCTGAACTTCCAAGTTCGGACGCCGCGTACAGAATCAAAAATATGCATTTTTAAGAGTTAAAAATGCCTATTTTTGTTATAAAATGACACATAGGGATGGGAAAAGATCACCATTCACGCCGGATGCCTCAGACGAGGCTTCCATGCCACGACTCACCTCCCCCCATCACCATCACCATCGATCAACCCCATCACCACCACCATCTTCAACCTCTAGCATGGTGAACTCCAGATCTGGACAGCGGAGCGAATTTAGAAGTTTTCTATTCCAGATGATTTCTCAATTTCTTTTCTCTGTCTACTTTGTGATTATGTCTCGTTAGATAGGATTTGCTCTGGGGGAGAGTTGCTTGAAATTGGATATGGTTTAATATAATTTCTCTTCAATTTGGTTATGATAATACGTTGGATTGTTTCTACATTAATGTGTATCATTCATCTTCACTAATAATATCGCGAGTTATTAGAGTTGTTTTATGAATCTTGATTCGATCTAATTAGTGAAAATCAAGAAGTTCAAGTTAATCTAAAAATCTGTTGAAAATTAGTCGGATAGATAAGTTTTCCCAGCAGTTACCATTAATTCTTCACTCGTAATCCGCCTATATATGTTTTGTTCGTTCTAGATTAGAACTGACATGTTCTGATAGGTGAGCTCTTCTTTAATTAGGATTTAGAATTGAAGAGAGTTCAAAGAATTGTCAATCCATATCTCATAAGAAACTGTAGAAGTTGCTAAATTACATGTGTAGAACAACCCAAACATAGAGTACCATTCATTTGGCCAATTTTATCATTCAAACTTCAATAATTGTTCAATTAATTTTTATTTGCCCTTTATATAATTCAATCTCAAAAACAATATACAACCCCCTAAATTTCCAGTTTTCTTAGGGTTAGGCTTATTTCTTCAAGTCCCGTGGATTGATACCCGGTTGCTTCTATTTGTTATACTATGCGTCCGGGATTTTCGCAACCCGACAGACTTATTGATTTATTAATTTCTAGGTTTAATTTCATAGTTTTTAGTATATCAATTTTTTCTGTTTGCAAAATGGCGCCGTTGTCGGGGACTTGACTTTGTCTAGTCCTTAGCCTTGATTGTCAATTGTTTTTACTTTATATTTATTTATTTTAGCTTCATAATTTTTTTCTTTTTTTAATTTCATTGTAATTTTAATTTTGTGTTTCTTAGTTTTGTTTATATTTATTTGAATTAAAATTATCTTGCTTTTTTATTTTATTTTGTACTTAGTTTATTTTATTTTCAAATATTTTGTTATTTTAGATAGATTATTTATTTCTCTTTTTTTTGTTTTATTTGGCTTATTTTATTTTATGTTTGGTTATTTCTTTATTATTGATAGTATGTTTCTCTTGTAATTTTAATTTTAATCTGAATTTTGTTTTGATGGCCAGCGAATGTTCCTGGTCTGAAATTCACGTTCGATTAGCCAATCTGGAGAGGTGGTTTAATATGGGACAGACTCCTGTTTGGGCAGTGGAGCAGGTGTCTTCTGGTTCATTTGATCCATTTTCTGTTTATTTGTGTTGCTCGCAGTGTGAGGGTAATCACGAGTTCGAAGATTGGCCCGAAATTGAAGAGATGAGGCAGGTTGAGGAGCAATTTGAACATGAATCATTTTATTCGCATGAGGTTTATTGCTCGTATTGTGGGGGACCTCACGAGATCGATGATTGTCTCGAATTTCAAAAGCAATTGTGCTTAGAGGATCAACCTGACTACCTGTAGAAAATCACTCTTCAGCAGCAGGCTTCAATCTTAAACAATGTAGTGGAGCATCATGTTGAATTCTCAAGTTGCCCTCCCTATCCACCCTTGGTTCCAAACAAAGAGGATGTCCACATCATAGATTTTGCAAAAGAGGAGCCACCACTGCTCTGCCATTATCCCAGTTTCTTTGAGCCTTACCCAAGAAGGAGAATGTTTACATCCCTCAATTTAGGAAGAACAACAATCCGCATCTGGTCTTTTGCTTGAGACCTGTTACTGTCAATACCTCATCAAACACCAAGTTTTGTGGAGTATTTATTATCTTATTATATTTGTTGAGGTAATGTTTTATTTTGATCCAGGTGGTTTAATCCTGATTGCTGGCCACTTCGTATTCCGGTTGACGCCACTATCGACTTTTATTTTTGATCCGTGGTAACGAAGAGAAAGTCCAACCAGACTTTACATTTGGGTAGCTGACTGGGAGGCAACCCAGTGGTAAAGTTTGTGTTACATTAATCTAGTTTTCTGTTATTTGTTGAATTATTTTACTTTTATTTTAGTCAGAGTTGGCGGTGGTGCCCGTGCTACTAATCCAACGCTTCTAGCGTTATTTGGTGTTTAACAAAGTGTGTGCAGGTGCAATTTTTTTTATATTCCTATCTATCCAAGGCAGGACACTTGTTTGTACGCAAGTGAGAGGAACGCTTCTATCCAATGTTCAAGCTTAAGTGTGAGAAGGAAACTTTCCTCAATCTAAAGATATCAGGGGAATTTCAGTTTCTCAATTATTGCTTGGGTGTTAGCCTTTCATGCTTTTAATGTTTAATATATACGGAGTGTTGAATGAATCCTTCATGAGTATGGAATATTTTGAAAGGTCTATTTCTTGATTTTATTTTGTGAACAATGAGGACATTGCTCCTCTTAAGTGTAAGGAAGTGTAGACCCTTCCCTGAAAATATGCCAGTTGTACTTAATGCCACAATAGTTTTTTATTTTTCTCTTGCTACAAAGGTAAACTTCTTTTAGTACCAATAAATGTTGAATTTTGGGTGATAATTTTATAGGAGTTTTTGAAATCAAGCGTGATGGCAACCTCAAGAATCTTTTTTCTTACAGTTGTGCATATGTATTGTTTTCTTCTAATTAATTATTTTTTTCACAAAAATCTGGTGGATTAGCTGATTTCTCAGGCTAAATTAGTTGGGCTTGGTGACTTTGGGAATGATATGAAAGTTTGGTATGAAGGATAAGACAAGGTACTCCTCTAATCATAAATTTTCTGAACCAAAACAGATCTCGTTTATCCGGTTATTAAGTCCTTGGGGTGCTTCATCACCCATCTACCTAAGATCTTATGATCTAGGATAGAAGGCCCAACATCGTTACAGGGATAAAGAGAAAAGTCTGTGGAATGAAAATAATTGTGCAGAAAATAAGAAAAATAATTATGCAAAGATAAGAAAGCCCTTAAAAGCTGAATCTTTATTATAATTTTCGTATTTTGATCATGAGAACGTGGTGTTGAAAGGTACGGAATATGGTATTACTTCACTCCCCTTATCATCCAAAGGTTGAGGAATGAAATTGGTGGAAGATCCTGAGCTATTCTATGTTTAGTTTTTGTAATCTAACTTCTCAAGCTTTTAAAAATTTTTATTTTTCACTGTTTGTAAAAACTTACAACTGAGAGCAGGATTATTCTTTTGATAGCCATTTTTCTTGATTTCCTTCTGCACTTGTTTGATCCTGAGGTTTGGTACTACAACCTTGGAGTGAGTTTTGTTCTTTTTTTCTTGAGGACAAGAAAAAGCTAAGTGTGAGGAAGTTTGATAAGTGTGATATATAGAGCATTTGAAGGGTTTAATTTGCTTATTTTTCGTAGTGGTTTAGCCAATATTTCTCTCTTTTCGTGTGTTTTTTCCATGATTTGTGTAGAAATAATTGATACATTTTATGTGTCAAATGCAGGTAAAATTCATGAAATTGCATTCCTCGCTTCACAAGCTTCAAAACACAACAAACGGGGAACAAAATGGAGTCCAAACAAAGAATCTAGGCATGAAATAAGTTTCACACTGACATGTCCGAACATACGTTCGAACTTGTATGTTTGGACATAGGTCAAAATTTCGTGAAAATTTGTCCTGAAATGAAGTTCGGAATCCGGGTACAGAATTCGAAAATATGCATTTTTTTAGAGTTAAAATGCCTATTTTTGTTATAAAATGACACATAGGGATGGGAGAACATCACCATTCACACCTGATGCCTCAGACGAGGCTTTCACGCCATGACTCACCTCCCTCCATCACCATCACCATCTTCATCACCATCACCATCGATCAACACCATCACCACCACCATCTTCAACCTCTAGCCCGGTGAACTCTAGATCTGGACAACGGAGCGAATTTAGAAGTTTTCTATTCTAGATGATTTCTCAATCTCTTTTCTCTATCTATTTTATGATTATTTCTAGCTAGATAGGATTTTCTCTGGAGGAGAGTTGTTTGTAACTGGATATGGTTTAATTTAATTTCTCTACAGTTTGGTTATGAAAATACGTTGGATTGTTTCTACATTAATGTTAATCATTCATCTTCACTAATAATATCACAAGTTATTAGAGTTGTTTTACGAATCTTGATTTGATTTGATCAGTAAAAAACAAGAAGTTCAAGTTTATCTGAAAATCTATGGAAAATTAGTCGGATAGATAACTTTTCCCTGTAGTTGCCATTAATTCTTCACTCTTAATTCGCCTATATGTGTTTTGTCTGATTCAAGATTAGAATTGACATGTTTTGATAGGTGAGCTCTTCTTTAACTAGGATTTAGAATTGAAGAGAGTTCAAAGAATTGGCCAATCCATATCTCATAAGAAACGGTAGAATTTGCTGAATTACCAGTGTAGAACAACCCAAACCCATAGTTCCATTCATTTGATCAGTTTTATCATTCAAACTTCATTAATTGTTTAATTAATTTTTATTTTCCCTTTAGATAATTCAATCTCAAAAACAATATACAACCCCCTGAATTTCTAGTTTTCATAGGATTAGGCTTATTTCTTCAAGTCCCATGGATTGATACCCGGTTGCTTTTGTTTGCTATACTATTGCGACTGGGATTTTTGCAACCTGATAGACTTATTGATTTATTGATTTCTAGCTTTAATTTCAAAGTTTTTAGTATATCAATTTTACCTGTTTGCACAGAGCTATCTTGAGACCATTTCCGGATGGACTAATCGACACCTATCGAGGAGGTCTGTGGAACTTAGATGTTAGACGTGTGACAAGGATGTCCTGTTTCTTTGAATAAGGGAGTATGTGATATCCCTATCCTACATCAAGATATAAGTAGTAGTAAAGTGATTGATTTATATTAACCCCAATTGAGGACAAAGAGATTAAACATGCTAGTTTTCAAGCTTAAATGACTTACGATCTAGGTTGTTAAACAGTTATCCATATGAAGTGTAACACGGAGCCATCACAGAATAGTTTATGGCACAGGCTGAGCCAGATCTTAGGTTTTTTTTGGGGGGGGGGGTATTTATAAAACATTAGAGGGGTCTCATCATTGAAGATATTTTATTAATGTATTATTTTATTGATTTTTTTTCAATTGGGGGTGGGGGCAACCAACTTAACTAAATAGTTAGCTCGCCACTACTTGATGGTGGATCTTAAAGAGAAACAAAGGAACACACACCCACAAGGAAATGAAAGTGTTGTTGGAATGTGTTTTTACCTCAATAAAGGAGAGTAACTTACAGTCTATTTTACTACTACAAAAGAAAAAAACAATTATGTCCAATTCTAAACTAGCTTCTCAAATTAATATGGTTAAATTTTGTGAGGAATCATATAAGTTCTCAAATAATCATTTCAAACTCGGTTGTAAGAACCCATAAAGAAAACAATATGGATACTAATAACAAAATGTATATAGATATAATATGTAGTATCCTATAATAATTCCACTGGGAATTAAGAATCAATTATCTCCGACACTTATAATCAAACGTATAAAAATAGACCATACTCTTACTAAGTTCTATTGTTTCATTCAATTTTGCCAAGTGTACTTATAGAATTTTTGGAAAATTCACGATATACCCCTGTTTTCTTTCGTAATTCATAATATACCCCTGTGTTTTTCGTAATTCACTTTAAACATGCTTAAACGTTGTCCAAAATTGATGAAACTTTACATGAACGATGCTAAAGTGTTATATTTTGGTCCAATTTCAAATTTGAAGTTTTTTAAGCTCACATGTGACCAGTGGGACCCAATGAACATGTGGCATATTCATTGGGTCCCACAGGTCACATGTGAGCTTAAAAAACTTTATATTTGATATTGGACAAAATATAACACTTTAGCATCGTCCATGTAAAGTTTCATCAATTTTGAACAACATTTAAGCATGTTTAAAGTTGAATTACGAAAAACACAGGGGTATATTGTGAATTACGAAAGAAAACAGGGGTATATCGTGAATTTTCCCTAGAATTTTCATTCCTATTCCCTTGTATTCATAGTCATTCCTATTTACTAGATTACCCATAAATGAGTTATATAATATAGAATATAATTGATTAAGATGTATATGAATGAAGAAGACTCAACACAAAGTTAAGAATAAAAGGTTACACACTTAGTTGTAGTGTTTCTGGGCAAACGGGTTATATGTTCAAGTTTTGAGTTATATATACTCAAGTTAAGACCTATTCAGGCTAATAAATATTTAGGTTGTTTGGAATAGGTTTTTACCCTTTTAGGCTGTAAAAGTTCTAGATTTAATTGAGTTCAGTAATTTAGGTTTAGGATGATATTTATTTATATCTTAATAAATATATACTTGATTCAATCAAAATATAATCTTTCTTAATTAATATAAACTTATGTTATTGATTTTTTTGTTTATAGTTACATATTTCAAAATATTATAACAAAAAAGAAATGTTGATAAGATCAAATAATTCATAGATCCTAGTAAATACTAATTTATAAAATAATAATAAAATGTCTAGTATGATTTTATTCTGGTTTAATTTGGCTCACTCAAGATTTGGACACTACTTTTTCCGGATCACTGAGACAACTTTGGGTCACAATTACTTTATGTCCTTTGAGTACGGGTAGTTTTACGTCACAATATTTCAAATTATTTGAGTTTAAGTTAATTTTAATCACTCTTATTTTAGATCATTTGGGTTTAGATTAATTTCAGTCAGATTAGTTTCAGTTTTAAATCAATTATTACATTTTGATATATTAAGATATATTACGATTTTCGATCAGATTAAACAAATTTTTGTTTAGGTTAGGTTAAGTTTTGTCATGTGTGGACTTCTTTTTCATTTTTTTGAAAGAAAAAGTAACTATCATTCATTAAGAACATATGTTAAGTACATCATTAGGAATGTCATCCCCTACTCAAAAACAACCACAATCCGATTGGCATTCAAGCCTTTTCCTTGCCATGAAATGAGCACCTATATTTTCACTTCTAACAAAAAGAAACTTCTTCTCCTAGAAAACTAAAATATCTAAGAGAATTCGTTTAAAAAAATAAGAAACAATTTCATCCACCTTCCCTAACTCATTAACATAATCAATAACATGTTTACAGTCTAATGCAAAATAACCTGCAACACCCCAAGTTCTAAGATTCGATCAAACCCATACTTCAAAGCCTTGGCTTCCACCATTGTCGCTAAGCTACAACCTCTTCCACCTGTTGTTAGGAAAATTATGTGTAATTCAATATCACAAAATATGGGCAAGTGGACCCAATCGAAGTAGTAGTAAAGAGTGTCGTTCCCCTAGGAAATTGACTATCTATCTCCCTAGCTTTGGTATTCGGTAACGAAAATTAATTAAAAAGGGAAGTTTAGCCGGTGGCAAGCTTAATGGTTTGGTTCAAGAGAAATTGCAAACTAAATATGGAAATTAAAATTAGTTGTTAATGGATTTGGATGGAAAGCACCCTATGATGGTTATTATCACCTAAATTCACCCCAACTTCACTTATAAACCCATTTCACTCAAATTTTCTATTTGGACTATTGTACTAGATAGCATTAATTGCAAGTCCACATTAATAGCCCCAAATATCACCAACTAATCAAGCTAGCACAATCTAGGGTTTCTCTCTCCTTTAGGTCACAACCCCAACCAAAGTCTTGTGTAGTTGGGAATCACCATAAATGCCATAAATGATCAAGTTATAGCATTAAATGAACAAGAGAGAAAACAATCATAATTAATGAAGTAAGGGTTTACAAGCTAGTTGGGGGATTCAAGTTCAAATCCCCATCCCAAAGTACTAAATAGAACTACTCAAACATAGAGATACATAAAAGAGAGAGAGGGAGAAGAGAGAGGGAGAGAGAGAGAGAGCGGAGAGAGGAGGAGAGAGAGAGAAAAGTCATGTTGAGGTGTTGAGCTTGAGGGTGAGCTTTCTTTTCTTCTTCCTTCTCTTCCTTTCTTCTTCTTCTTCTCTTCTTATTCTTCTCTTCTTCTATCTACTTCTTCTTCTCTTCTTCTCTTTCTTCTCTTCTTCTTCTTCTTTTCTTCTTCTTCCTTTCTTTCTTCTCTTCTTTCTTTCTTCTTTCTTCTTCTTCTTCTGTTTCCTTCTTCTTCTTCTTCTTCTTCTTCTTCTCTTCTTCTTCTTCTTCTTCTTCTTCTTCTTCTTCTTCTTCTTTTTCTTCTTCTTTTCTCTTCTTCTTCTTCTTCTTCTTCTTCTTCTTCTCAATTCTTCTCTCAACATCTCTCTCTTTCTCTTGGTCTTAGTCTCTAAGTGTGTAGAAGTGGAAGTGTGAGAGTCAGCCTCAAATCTAGCTTTTTTAGAGAAATTTCCACGTCCGACCGACCCATAGTGGGTCGGTCGGCCATATGGAGACGGGGCACATGACCTTTAAAGTTCCGACCGACCCAGTGTGGTCATTCCTATGGGTCAGTCCAATGCAGAGACGAATTTCTGCTCCAGGAGCTTCCGACCGACCAGTGTGGGTCGGTCCATGGGTCGGTCGATTGCAGAAACATATTTCTTTAACTTGCGCGAGGCCTAGAATCTTCGTTAAGGCTCAGAATTGCTCCCCGTTTGTTGTGTTGGAAAGCTTGAAGGATGGGGAATCTATTAATGCATGCCAGTAGCTCTAAAAGGGTCCAAAAGTGTTCTTAAAGTGAGCTTTTACCTATCAAAAGATCAAACTATACAAGTTCACTATTAATCACAAAAACGCTCTATTAATTGGTGAAATGAGTTATGCACCAAGTAAAATGAATGTGAATAAAGGCCTTAAAACATCATTATTTCACCACTTATCAACTCCCCCACACTTATCTATTTGCTTGTCCTCAAGTAAAATTAGCTAGGAACTCACAATAAGAAGGAACATTTAAAGCAAGCAAGTGTTTAGATGAATTCTTGAATTCAAGTGAGCAAAATTTGTGAAACATCTCAAGAGGAGTGCAACCAACCTTCTCATGGTGACATAGGTGTTTTGGGGTATGATCTAGAGTGCGTCCAAGTTCTAAGTGATTTTTGAAACTTAGAGAACTTTTACCATGGCCAACTTCTCTAAAAAATTAAGGAAAAACAAAAGGAAAAATAAGGATTTGCATTTGATTCACTTTTGCAACAAGAGATGAGAAGAGATGATTTGGCATTTTGCCTTTCTTTAATGATCACTCAACTCTCATTTGTTGGTTACCTATGGTGTCTCTCAAGTTCCTTTATAAACATTTTTCATAAGGAATGAAATACCCCAAACTTAAATATGGTGATTAGAATATTTTAATATAGTATTTAAGGGCCTAATAGTGCCTAAGTAATTTTGATAAGGAAAAATAAATCCAAAAGAAATGAGAAAAACGCTTAGAAAGCGGAAAACGCTAAAACAAGCGTTAAATAACCATAGGAGGTACGAGACCTCGGTTATAGTATCGTAAGGATTCCTAAGGCTTATTCATGCCTAATTAGTATCCGGGAACGACTCCCGAAGAAAACGGATCCAAGAAATGTATTAAAACGCTAAAAGAGTTTTAGCGCACGTTTTTCGAGGAAACCCAAAAACGTGGTTTTAAGTGGTCAAACGAACCCGTAAAAATCATAAATCATTAAATAAAATTATTAAGCCTTTATGGAAGCTTAATAACCAATAAAAAAAAGAAACGAGAAAATTCCGGAAAACGGGCCCGGTTAGTGAATAGTATCAAAACCGGTAAAATAATGAGCGTTTACTGTAAAAGACGAAAAACGCTCCAGCTAGTACAACAGTGGGGGCCGGTTTTTACTGGTATAAACTCACTCTCACACACACACATGTAACTAGCTAATTAAATAAGGAGAGTCAAAAGTAAAAAGTAGAAAAGGTACTTTAACCTTTTCTCTCACCTCACTTCCCCATTTCTCCTTTCTCTTTCTTCTTTCTCCTTCCCCCATCGATTTATCTCTCCTTCTCCATGGGGCTGGCGATTTTTGAGAAGCTCCAACACCTCTCATGGCTTCTCTTCTTTCTCTCCATGCTCTAGCTCCATTTGAGCTCCAAATGTAAAACAAAATACATATTTGAACTCCTCTCTTCAAGCTCTACATTTCTATCTTTCAAAATCCGAAAATGAGCAACTTCATCTCCATGGGTTTTCCCCATTTGAAGAGAAAAGCACACCATTGTGAAGCTTGGAGTCTCCTCTTCCTCCTAAGGTAAAAAGTTTCAAGAAAAATCCATTTTTCCTCCATTCTCTATGGTGGCCGATTTTTGCCCCTTCTTGTAATGCCTTGTTTCTTCTTTGTTTGAGCTTGGTTCAACTCTCCAATGGTGGAGGAACCCTCCTTTGCATTCAAGGCTTGAAAACCTCTCTTAAAAGCCCCAAGGTAAAAACCCTAACTAATGGTAATTTAAACCCTTCATTTAATTAGTGAAGTTTTAAGGGATTAGAATTCTAATTATATTCTCCTTATGTAATTTGGGTGTTGGGATGGAGTTTGGAAACTCCATCCCCCACATGGCCGATTTTGCAAGAAAAAGAGAAGGAGAAGAAGTGGAAAGGAAATGAAGGAAATTTAAGCTCAAGGTAAGAGCTCTTCCTTAATGCGAAATTTTAATGCATTAGGATAATGGGAATGGGTGAACCAATTTAAAGAAACCAAATAAGTAGTAGAATTGTAATTGTGAAAGTTTGGGTATTTGTGAACAAGTATGTGGATTGTAGGCTTTAGAGCCAAGGAATTGTGTATGTGTATTGATATTGTGTTTTGAGGAATTAAAGATGTATTAAGATTGCTTGTATTGCTGGTAGGACCCTTGTATGGGTGTGGCTAGAATAGGAATGATTTTGGTGATGATGGGTATGTGTGGATAAGTAAGAATTATAGGTGAGCTATGGCAAAATTTTGGTAGGAATTGTGCACTAAAGAATGACTTGGTGAATGGGAGAACCAAGGTATGTATTGGGGTTAGTAGAGATGTTTAATGACCATGGATTGGTAATTGGAGGATGAGGATAAAGTATATAAAAATCTGTAGCAAGAAGTGATAAAATGTATTGGAGAAGCTAGGAGAAATTGGTGTGCAGGATTTTGTAAAATGAGTGTTGGAACTTGGGTGTAGGTAGTGTAATGGCTAGGGAATGAATTGGCATGGTAAGGAGAGGTATTTAGAATGCTTGGAATGGCAATGATTGAGGAAGTATTGGATGGGAGAATTGAATGGTAAAATCTGTAGCATAAGTGTAACAAAAACTGGCATGTGTTGAAGAAAAGTAAGGAAATTGTGTAAGTTGTTTGATGGATTTAGTAATGGATTTGGTGGATGAATTAAGGTGATTTAGAGGGTTTAATTAGTGCTAAAACATGTGGGATTACATGTAGGAAGATTGGGGAAGAAATGGGTAAAGAAAGAAGTGGAAAACAAAACCTGTAGGCATGTTCTGGAACTGTCCGACCCAGAGGTTGGGTCGGACGGTGGGTCGGACAGACCCAGACTCCGGAATCGAAAGTTACTGGAATGGTCCGACCCAGAGGTGTATGGGTCGGACGGAACAGTTCTGGGTCGGACGGGACACTTTCAGAAGACGGGAAAACTTACTGGAATGGTCCGACCCAGGCTTGGGTCGGACGGTGGGTCGGACGGCCCTAACTTATAAAAAAAAAAAAAAAGTAGTAACATAGTAATCATATGTATGTATGTATGTAGGTAAGTACATAAATAAAGGACCTTAGTAATATACCATTAATGTGACAACAATGGTAAGGAAGTAAGTATGGGAGTAGGAAAACAAGTATGAAAAGTAAGTAAGTAGGTTGGGAGTATGAGAACATTAAGTATACCGGGATAATGGGGTAAGTACGGGAATAGTAATTATTTGTGTATCGTAAGAGTATAGTATTAATAATAATGTTGGAACATTATCAGTGGAACAAGTGTGAACCAAGGAACGAGGGAACACACGGTAGCGCTAACTCCGGTGAAAGGTATGATTTCCTCATGCCCCGTATGCTAACCGAGTTACGTTGATTTGTGTGCTGTATGCCGGCTAATCAAGACTAAAGCATGAAAACGGTTTATTTCCTTTCGTTGTATGTCTTGTTGTATGTGATTGAGCTAACCTTTCTTGATTGATCGTGTGGCCTCATTAGTGCGTAGACCGACTCATAGATGAGTCTTATTGTGTATCGACTCGTAGTAAGAGTCATGTGTGAACCAATGGAACCGTAGCAACGCACTAAACCAACGAACCAATAAACGATAACGTAAACCAATGAACTCACTAGAATGTGAGAGAGTGTACGGGAGTAATAACCTTCCGATACGGTAGGAGAACGAATGAATAATCCACAAACAAAGTAGTGGAGTATATAAGTAACCTCTATTAGAGGAATTATCTTGGTGCAAGACATGAACCATGGAGTAGTAAAGAATGATGAGGGATCTCCAACCCTTAGTAATTAGTCGACCCATTATGAGAGGGCCCGACTGATGTAAGTATGTCCCGAACATGAGAGTATTCGATACGTTGGGGAAACCCTTAAATCTGAGGATACTAGTCGGTTGTAATTCCCTAAGCTAGTGGAGGTTGTCAAGAGAGATACTCTAGGCTAACCCACGAGATATTATACTCTGAGAGAAGAGTGTTGGGAATTTGAGTAGTCCGGTACAAACGGGCATTTGAGTATTTGAGGAGCTAAGCGTATAGCCCTCGTATTGTAGGTCCGGTGGCGAGTCTTGTGTATGACTCCGCCCAGAGGCCAAGTAAGAGTAATGAGTATCGCGTATGTATGAGTAAAGTAATGAGTACCGAGTAAGAAGTGAGTATGAGTATGTAATGAGTACCGAGTATCGAGTATGTATGAGCAAGTATCGAGTATTGAGTACGTAGAGTAAGTATGGAGTATTGAGTAGTGAGTATGCGCAAGTATAGTAACGAGTACAGAGTAAGGATCGTGTACGTGTAAGGTATTGAACATGGAGTGATGAGTATGCAAGAGTGAGGAGTAAGTATGAGTAGAGTAACGAATATCGAACACAGTACAAAGTAATGATGATAACAAATAAATGTTGACTATTGAATTGTCTTCCTTGGTAAGTATTGAGGTTGCATATTTATGTAGGAATTTTTTATTGTATGTTGTAGTATGAGTATGTATGTATGCATGTAAAATGAACTCCATGTAACCCGACCCAAAGTAGTCGGCGTACCGCGGTTAGCACGCGGTATATGCGGATTTCATATGCAGCGTAAGCTGACCCCCTAGGGGGACCGTTTTTAGTGTGCAGGTACTCGAAGCTGGCCACTGTTCGAGAGAGTAGGACGGGGACTGCTATGTAAGCATGGGTAGTTGTACGAAAAGGGATGGTACTTGTAACGTATTACGAATTTGGAAGTCTAAACTGTATCGGTAATGTAAGGATGGTAGTATACTCGGTATTGTATTGTATTGGAGTTGTATTTGAATTATGGTTTAGTAGCAAGGGGAAGTATTGTATTGTGTAGGGCACTCGGTATGTTCATATTCATCAGACCGATAGTATGTAGTATTGTAACTCGCCTTGTTAGTCACGTGGGTGACTAACGGCATTGTACACCCGCCGTTGAGTAAGTAATATCCGCTGCGAAGGTAAGTATGGTACGGTAAAGACGGTATTAGCGGTAGGGGTGTTACAAAAAGTGGTATCAGAGCGAAGTATCGCTCTGATGGATGAAATACCGAGTTTAGGTAAATACCGAGTTAGGAAGTAGAGACTTAGGGCTAAGGGTTGAGTGTTAGCGTGTGAGGTACGCTAGTTAAGAACTTCCGTGTGAACTGGAAACCTACAACAACCATACCCCGCCCTCCGCAACCCACGGTATTAAGATGGAAAATGATGCCAGAGAGTTGGAAAGACCTCTCACACTCGGGTAACACCCGATCTGGCAGATGTAAGTAAACCTCATTAGAAAAAGAACCTGTCATACGGTAGAGTCCAAGAGCTGGAAGTCCCGAAGACGGTTCCCGTTGGATGATGATGACCGCACTTAATGGCGGAGGATTGATGATCCTAAATAAAGGATAGTGGAATTTATGGCACCATGGGGCGACCTGCTTCGCGGTCGCAAGAACCATGAGTAGCCAGCAAGAAGAGAAGCACAATCGCACAATGAAACAAGGAAGAGGGAGTAGCAAGCCCGAGACAAGAGAGTCTACGGACTGTAATGTTTGATAATACCAATAATGGTATACAAACCGACTAAGGAACTAGTCGAGGTTGGATTAATACCAAACCTACAAGCCAAGAGGCAATAATAACCGAACAAACATGGTTTGGATAGCTATGAAAGTATTCATAGAGCTTACACCTATAGGACCACGAAATGGTTCCTAAGGATAAGCCAAGTCTCGTTAACCATAGTGAAGGTGTGAGACACCCGGACTGACGACAACCATGTCAAGTATACTGAGAAGCGACTCAGGAGATCGATCACCAAGATCAAAAGATCAAATGAAGACCTAATAAAACCACCAATTATGGATGGAAACGATACCGTAACTGGTATACGTTAGGCAAGTGCGCGCTACAAGGCGGTTAGAAGACTATTAACAACCCACAAATACTTGCTAAAGTACCGCTATGACGAATGGGGCAAATATAGGATCACCAATCCTAAGTATTTAAATAATGAAACCTCGGAAAGGCCTAACGGCCCGACCATTGTATTGAGAGTATACCGGTCAGCAAGAAGCTGAACTTGGTCAAGACCTGAATCATGGCAACGCCATGAAGAATTTCTCTTAACACCGAACCGTTATTTCAAAACCAAAATTTTTCTTTCAAAACTACGAACCCTTCTTTTAAACCTTGGATTTGTAAAACCAAACAAACGGAATTACGGTGAGTATCATAGAATGATACAAGAGGAGTTGACAATAGAATACTTCACCTAGGCGTGTGACGAACACTACGAGTGTACCCAAATACGGGATGTGGGACGACCGCACTCCGAAGGAGCTTGCGGGCCTGACAGATAGTTGGGTAAGTGGTAACGTGCCAAGAAGGTACCCCACGTATGTATACATGTAGTGTACGAAACACGGGAAGTAGTCAACTCTGTTCTACGGACCATAAGCAAATTCAACCAGAATAGTTGGATACCTCGAACGAGCAAAGGGAACTCAGATAAGCTTACAAGCTAAGGAGTCAAGAACCTACTACAGGAGGATGATTAAGAGTTAAAAGTGCGAGAAGCACTAACAACTGAATAAAGACATTGAATATGTCTTGAATAAATTAAAGTAAAGCATGATGACTGGAAGGAGTACCCAGTCTAAGGACAGTAAGGCAAATGCCTAACATTAACACAGCAGTGTTCAATGAACAGGATAGAATTCCCAGAACAACTACCACAAACACACAGGGTGATGTTATAAGGTACCAGAAATACCATTCATCACCGGAAGGGATATCAAATCCGTTATAACATAAGGAAAAACACCAATGGTCTACCCTAAGAACGGGAGACGTTACAACCCTCGACGAATAATTCAGATCCAGAACCGCAAGGTAGGACAATAACTGAACACACTCATAAGTGTTAGATGCTACCGTATAGTCGGTACTACCCAGGAGCAAACCATAAAGGGTATCAAGTCATCACAGTTGGACGATATGTCGTGGTAAGAACACCACAATTGAAACGAACATACGGTTAGAACACCGAAGGGATCCCACTTGACAGGGGATACCCCAAACCAATAAATGGTATCGATCAATACCAAGATACAAAAAGGGTCTCCGACAAACGGAAGCGTGATGCGACGATCTTATCATGGAGCCCAGTATCACCTCCAACTCAGCGATAGCTTACGGAGAAGTAACCACTGGGGAACAGCCTATAATGAGCAAGCTCTAGGCAACATGGCTAGTAGGCCATGAAACTGTTACCACACAACCCAACGGTTGCAAAACGAATACGAACTAGATGAAAAACGGTCAAGGACGACACCGATAAAAGAGTAATAACCGATGAATGAGGACGCCCCTCATAATGTGAGACCACAGGAGTGGAGACCACAGGGATCCCAAGAAGGGGATACCATAAGTAACTGTCGGGAAATATATTCCTTTCAGAACTACTAGCGTAGTCAAGCTTGAGCATACAACTATTGTCAAGCAATGTGAAAAAAGCTTCAACAGCAATTGTTGACAACCAAGGAATAACCGGTTATAAAACCAATGATGCTCAGAGAGCTCAGAAAAATAAAATAATACCATATTCTGTATTTGCCAAATACATGGGGAACCATTATATAAATGATAGAGATGCATGAGCTGAAGCTAGCAACAGTGGATGCCATGTAAACCAATACTGTGGAATCAGTAAGAACATGGTGCGCAACAGGCGACCAATGTATATGAGTAGTCACCAATGCTATGGAATAGTTAATACGAGATAGTGGACAGACCGGGCAACAAGCCAGGAGTCCACACGAAATGATGAAGCACCACCTGAAGGAGTAACGATCAGTCCTATTGCGATCTCATAAGAGAGTTACTGCCAAGGGTTCACACCTCTGCACTCTGTAGGACTGAGTGTTTTGGTATTGCACTTGTGTAGTCAATGATCTAGTGGGATAGCTAGGAATATGGAAAATGTAAGTAGTAGTAAATTCTTCCTTTCACCAATAAACATGGTATAAGCCAGTTAAGCAAAAGGTCGAGAACAAACCGTGCGGCCTAAGGCCAAGGAAGCACGAAGAGGGTGAAACACACCAATAATCACAAGATGTGAATTCCATTGGAATAAAAGTGAAAGGAGACTTAAGAAAGTCACAAGGACCGACGCATTGAAAATGCAAGGTCATACAAGTAAAGAATACTTGATGAACCAGAAAAACTGGTACAATTCATAAACCACTAACAACAGAGGAAGTACTACAACTAAGTAGTGACTTAACCTCAACCGACAATAAGTCGGAGGAACCAAGTGAATGATCACTACAAAACACAACAACATGTATGTAGATTGCCAGAAAGCTGGTTACAATCTAAAACTCATCGAGTTTGAGCACGGTAAAAGAACACCACACATGGTTACTAAAAAGAGATGATGGGTAACCCGTTAAGGATAACGAGAAGGGCGAATAACCCAAGTTATCAGGGTCGCGCAGCAGAAGCTAGTGGGCCCAGAATTCTAGGTGAAATACACCTAATAAACACGAGGTTAATCATTAATGCCTTACAACCATTCAAGCTAGAACCGAACCCGGTTGAGAGTGAAATAACTCCGATGGAAATTCTTGATGCAGGGACTAACCGGTAATACGGTTAAGACCCGTTGATCAAGGAGCATTGTATAATAGACCACATGGAAACTGAACCACTCCATGACGGCTGAATGCCTTCGACCTATGTCCAATGTTGACACATGGTAGATTACGTGGGCGTAATCCCTTTTAAGGGGGGTAGAGCGAAAACCGCGAAATGTATGTTTTACGTGATAGGTGCGTAAACTACAATGCGCATAGCGCAAGAGAATTCGTTTTGATGATTGATACTTATGTTACATAAACATTTGTATTCACTCATCGTGTAATTGTGGTAATTTGGGAAGCAAGTATAGGAAAAGGAGTAGAGAAACTCCAGGGGAATGAGAACCCCGATTGGTAATAGTATGAGGAATGAGTATGTGTGGGAGACTTGAGGAGTATAAGTCGGTGTGGAACCGATGTATGTAATGAGTATAAATCGGTATACAACCGATGTATTATATGAGTATAAATTTGGTATAGCAAATTAATGGGATATTACACCCATGAATTTCTTGAGTATAGTAGTTGGAGATGATGTAGTAATAGTTGATGAGATAATTAGTAAGTAAGTAAGTGAATCATATAAATTGGAAAATGTATGTGTATGATTATGAGTAGCAAGATTAAAAAGATAGAAAACGAAATAATGTTTGACGAGCTGTCTGTTTGTATTGAGGTGGGAAGTGGAACTTGATTTGCTAGCGGTCAAGGGAAACCGAACACAAATTGGAGTGGAAGGATAATTCAACACCAATGCTGATCACATTGGGGTTGAAGGACTCTGGAAGCTCCTTTAAGTGGCCACAATAATAACACTAGTAATAGGAATAATCATCATAAATTGAAACTGGGAGATGTATGCAAGTTTTCAAAATGAATTTCCAAAACTAATTTGGTACAATGTTTTCTTCAAACTTGAGAATGAGGATCGGTTTTGAAACTGCTCCCACGGGCGCTAGTGGATCTTCCATGCCTAGGCACGGGTATCCGGTCGAAACCATAGGAGGAGAAGCTAGTTGTGAGTCGGTGGGAGTGTTGATTAGTTTTGAAACCACTACACCGGTTGTACGGTAACAGTGTGTGTTTTGTATTTTTCCAAGGGCACTGGGGCAGCGTAGCGTAGTCCTGAGTAAGTATGAGTAAAGTATGAGTAAGTATGAGTAAGTATGAGTAAGTGCCTGAGGATCTCTATATGTGCAAATGAATTTGATCAGAACCAAAGGACCGTAGAGCAAGAAAGCGTAAGTGCTCAAGTCATGAGGCCGTGAACCAGAAAGCGTAAGTGTTCAAACGTGACCGGTACCTGAGGGATCACTCGCCATTGGGGGAGGATTGTACCTAATTGTCTGCGGATGGACCCCCTTGGAGAGAAGTAAGACGGATATTTTTGATTGCTATGCATGCAGTGACATGCTGTTTGGATGCGTAGTATGCATCATGTCAGACATTTAGAGTTTGACAAGTTATGTGTAGAGGTCATAACCTTAGCATAGAGTATATGTACGAGTAACAGTATTAGATTCACCAACTTTGAGGGCAAAGTTCTTTAAGGGGGGTAGATTGAAATACCCCGAACTTAAATATGGTGATTAGAATATTTAATATAGTATTTAGGGGCCTAATAGTGCCTAAGTAATTTTGGTAAGGAAAAATAAATCCAAAAGAAATGAGAAAAACGCTTAGAAAGCGGAAAACGCTAAAACAAGCGTTAAATAACCATAGGAGGTACGAGACCTCGGTTATAGTATCGTAAGGATTCCTAAGGCTTATTCATGCCTAATTAGTATACGGGAACGACTCCCGAAGAAAACGGATCCAAGAAATGTATTAAAACGCTAAAAGAGTTTTAGCGCACGTTTTTCGAGGAAACCCGAAAACGTGGTTTTAAGTGGTCAAACGAACCCGTAAAAATCATAAATCATTAAATAATAATTATTAAGCCTTTATGGAAGCTTAATAACCAATAAAAATAAAGAAACGAGAAAATTCCGGAAAACGGGCCCGGTTAGTGAATAGTATCAAAACCGGGTAAAATAATGAGCGTTTACTGTAAAAGACGAAAAACGCTCCAGCTAGTACAACAGTGGGGGCCGGTTTTTACTGGTATAAACAGCTCACTCTCACACACACATGTAACTAGCTAATTAAATAAGGAGAGTCAAAAGTAAAAAGTAGAAAAGGTACTTTAACCTTTTCTCTCACCTCACTTCCCCATTTCTCCTTTCTCTTTCTTCTTCTCCTTCCCCCATCGATTTCTCTCTCCTTCTCCATGGGGCTGGCGATTTTTGAGAAGCTCCAACACTCTCATGGCTTCTCTTCTTTCTCTCCATGCTCTAGCTCCATTTGAGCTCCAAATGTAAAACAAAATACATATTTGAACTCCTCTCTTCAAGCTCTACATTTCTATCTTTTCAAAATCCGAAAATGAGCAACTTCATCTCCATGGGTTTTCCCCATTTGAAGAGAAAAGCACACCATTGTGAAGCTTGGAGTCTCCTCTTCCTCCTAAGGTAAAAAGTTTCAAGAAAAATCCATTTTTCCTCCATTCTCTATGGTGGCCGATTTTTGCCCCTTCTTGTAATGCCTTGTTTCTTCTTTGTTTGAGCTTGGTTCAACTCTCCAATGGTGGAGGAACCCTCCTTTGCATTCAAGGCTTGAAAACCTCTCTTAAAAGCCCCAAGGTAAAAACCCTAACTAATGGTAATTTAAACCCTTCATTTAATTAGTGAAGTTTTAAGGGATTAGAATTCTAATTATATTCTCCTTATGTAATTTGGGTGTTGGGATGGAGTTTGGAAACTCCATCCCCCACATGGCCGATTTTGCAAGAAAAAGAGAAGGAGAAGAAGTGGAAAGGAAATGAAGGAAATTTAAGCTCAAGGTAAGAGCTCTTCCTTAATGCGAAATTTTAATGCATTAGGATAATGGGAATGGGTGAACCAATTTAAAGAAACCAAAATAATGTAGTAGAATTGTAATTGTGAAAGTTTGGGTATTTGTGAACAAGTATGTGGATTGTAGGCTTTAGAGCCAAGGAATTGTGTATGTGTATTGATATTGTGTTTTGAGGAATTAAAGATGTATTAAGATTGCTTGTATTGCTGGTAGGACCCTTGTATGGGTGTGGCTAGAATAGGAATGATTTTGGTGATGATGGGTATGTGTGGATAAGTAAGAATTATAGGTGAGCTATGGCAAAATTTTGGTAGGAATTGTGCACTAAAGAATGACTTGGTGAATGGGAGAACCAAGGTATGTATTGGGGTTAGTAGAGATGTTTAATGACCATGGATTGGTAATTGGAGGATGAGGATAAAGTATATAAAAATCTGTAGCAAGAAGTGATAAAAATGTATTGGAGAAGCTAGGAGAAATTGGTGTGCAGGATTTTGTAAAATGAGTGTTGGAACTTGGGTGTAGGTAGTGTAATGGCTAGGGAATGAATTGGCATGGTAAGGAGAGGTATTTAGAATGCTTGGAATGGCAATGATTGAGGAAGTATTGGATGGGAGAATTGAATGGTAAAATCTGTAGCATAAGTGTAACAAAAACTGTTACATGTGTTGAAGAAAAGTAAGGAAATTGTGTAAGTTGTTTGATGGATTTAGTAATGGATTTGGTGGATGAATTAAGGTGATTTAGAGGGTTTAATTAGTGCTAAAACATGTGGGATTACATGTAGGAAGATTGGGGAAGAAATGGGTAAAGAAAGAAGTGGAAAACAAAACCTGTAGGCATGTTCTGGAACTGTCCGACCCAGAGGTTGGGTCGGACGGTGGGTCGGACAGACCCAGACTCCGGAATCGAAAGTTACTGGAATGGTCCGACCCAGAGGTGTATGGGTCGGACGGAACAGTTCTGGGTCGGACGGGACACTTTCAGAAGACGGGAAAACTTACTGGAATGGTCCGACCCAGGGCTTGGGTCAGACGGTGGGTCGGACGGCCCTAACTTATAAAAAAAAAAGTAGTAACATAGTAATCATATGTGTGTATGTACGTAGGTAAGTACATAAATAAAGGACCTTAGTAATATACCATTAATGTGACAACAATGGTAAGGAAGTAAGTATGGGAGTAGGAAAACAAGTATGAAAAGTAAGTATGTAGGTTGGGAGTATGAGAACATTAAGTATACCGGGATAACGGGGTAAGTACGGGAATAGTAATTATTTGTGTATCGTAAGAGTATAGTATTAATAATAATGTTGGAACATTATCAGTGGAACAAGTGTGAACCAAGGAACGAGGGAACACGGTAGAGCTAACTCCGGTGAAAGGTATGATTTCCTCATGCCCCGTATGCTAACCGAGTTACGTTGATTTGTGTGCTGTATGCCGGCTAATCAAGACTAAAGCATGAAAACGGTTTATTGCCTTTCGTTGTATGTCTTGTTGTATGTTGTTTGAGCTAACCTTTCTTGATTGATCGTGTGGCCTCACTTAGTGCGTAGACCGACTCATAGATGAGTCTTATTGTGTATCGACTCGTAGTAAGAGTCATGTGTGAACCAATGGAACCGTAGCAACGCACTAAACCAACGAACCAATAAACGATAACGTAAACCAATGAACTCACTAGAATGTGAGAGAGTGTACGGGAGTAATAACCTTCCGATAACGGTAGGAGAAACGAAATGAATAATCCACAAACAAAAAGTAGTGGAAGTATATAAGTAACCTCTATTAGAGGAATTATTCTTGGTGCAAGACATGAACCATGGGAGTAGTAAAGAATGATGAGGGATCTCCAACCCCTTAGTAATTAGTCGACCCATTATGAGAGGGCCCGACTGATGTAAGTATGTCCCGAACATGAGAGTATTCGATACGTTGGGGAAACCCTTAAATCTGAGGATACTAGTCGGTTGTAATTCCCTAAGCTAGTGGAGGTTGTCAAGAGAGATACTTCTAGGCTAACCCACGAGACGTATTATACTCTGAGAGAAGAGTGTTGGGAATTTGAGTAGTCCGGTACAAATGGGCATTTGAGTATTTGAGGAGCTAAGCGTATAGCCCTCGTATTGTAGGTCCGGTGGCGAGTCTTGTGTATGACTCCGCCCAGAGGCCAAGTAACGAGTAATGAGTATCGCGTATGTATGAGTAAAGTAATGAGTACCGAGTAAGAAGTGAGTATGAGTATGTAATGAGTACCGAGTATTGAGTATGTATGAGCAAGTATCGAGTATTGAGTACGTATGAGTAAGTAAGGAGTATTGAGTAGTGAGTATGCACAAGTATAGTAACAAGTACAGAGTAAGGATCGTGTACGTGTAAGGTATTGAACATGGAGTGATGAGTATGCAAGAGTGAGGAGTAAGTATGAGTAGAGTAACGAATATCGAACACAGTACAAAGAGTAATGTATGTATAACAAATACGAATGTTTGACTATTGAATTGTCTTCCTTGGTAAGTATTGAGCTTGCATATTTATGTAGGAATTTTTGATTGTATTGTTGTAGTATGAGTATGTATGTATGCATGTAAAATGAACTCCATGTATACCCGACCCAAAGTAGTCGGCGTACCGCGGTTAGCACGCGGTATATGCGGATTTCATATGCAGCGTAAGCTGACCCCCTAGGGGGACCGTTTTTAGTGTGCAGGTACTCGAAGCTGGCCACCGTTCGAGAGAGTAGGACGGGGACTGCTATGTAAGCATGGGTAGTTGTACAAAAAGGGATCGTACTTGTAACGTATTACGAATTTGGAAGTCTAAACTGTATCGGTAATGTAAGGATGGTAGTATACTCGGTATAGTATTGTATTGGAGTTGTATTTGAATTATGGTTTAGTATGCAAGGGGAAGTATTGTATTGTGTAGAGCACTCGGTATGTTCATATTCATCAGACCGATAGTATGTAGTATTCTAACTCGCCTTGTTAGTCACGTGGGTGACTAACGGCATTGTACACCCGCCGTTGAGTAAGTATTATCCGTTGCGAAGGTAAGTATGGTACGGTAAAGACGGTATTAGCGGTAGGGGTGTTACAAGGAAGCACCCCTTAGCAATCCCTAGATGAGAAGATAGAAAGAACCCCTAAGCAATAAAAATTCAACAAGAAAGGGATTTATGGATGCACCAGAAATAATTGCTCCTCAAGAGAGATCTTTTTGAAAATAAATTGGTGAAAAATTCTAAGAATTCATGGAAACACTTGCTTACAATAAATGTAACTTCTACATGGAAGCTATAGATATGTATAGAGAATTGAGTAGTGCACCAAAAACAAAAGGTGGTTTCCCCACACTTGAATGGGACAATGTCCTCATTGTTCAAAGCAAAACTCAAGGGAAAACAAACAGAAGACCTTTTCGAAGCACTAAACATAGAGCACAAAAATATAATGCATTGTGTAAGTATTAGGGAGTTAGAGAACTAGTACTCCCCTGATAAGATGTGAGTTGGATGAAGGTTTCCCCCACACTTGATAGTGTCCAGGGTCGTTGAAGCGCTAGCTCCGACGATGAAGAGCCAAAGACCCTAGGAAAAATTTACAAGAGTTCCTCTTGCATTTGTCCTAACTCAGCCTTGAGGAGTTCTTGTTTTCGATGTGTATATATCTACAATGCATAGCCAAAAAGAAACTAGGGGTAGAATTCTGAAGAATACTCAAAACGCCATAATTAGTAATCAAAAGGGGACTCATACATGAGTTCCAACGATATTATCCGAAAGTGTAGTAAATAAATGATAAAATCGAAACAAACTACTACAGAACAAGAGAGTGCAAAATTTAAATTACAGAATTTTAAAAGAGTCATCAACAATAGCGAAAGTGTAGAGAAACAACAACAATGTTGACATCTAAATACTGAAGAGATACTGAGGTGGAGGACCGCCGCGCCCTAGCTGCTCTTGAAGGGCCCGGATCTGGGCTGCCATCATGCTCTACTGCTCTGCAACCAGGCGCTGGTGCTCTGTAACCTGGCGCTGGTAAGTAGCGAAACGCTCCTCTGTGACGACTGCAGACAGGAAAATGAGAGTGGTTGGAACTGACGTATTTAAAACAAATGAAAAAGAAATTAAAACTCAAAATACCTTACGGGCTGCAAACAAAATCCCGGTCGCAGTAGTATAGTAAAGTGGAGGCGACCGGATATCGAACCGTGGGACTAAAGGGGAATTATCTAATTCCTAAGCGGTGTCACAAAAAGGGGGGATTAATTGACTTGTTTTTATAAATAAAAGGAAAGAAAAAAAATAGAAAGTAAAGGTAAATTAAACGGGACTCTAGGTTCAGGTTTATATAGTCTGCTCTTTAATGCTATGTCTACCGGTTTTATTATAATAGTTTGGAAAAATTCATGTTATTATCTTGAGGACTAAATCGTAGACTCAAAAGAACTCGTTTACCGGAACATGCTCGGTCTAATCCAGATTCGAGCAAAACACATGTAAACGGATTAAGTATGAGAAATTATATTTGCGTCTGAAAATACTAACTTATTAAATCATAATAAGTTTTCTACAGATTTACGGCTTAATTAACCTGTCTATTTATCACAGATCTGATCAAAATAGATTTAGTAAAGCATTTTAATAAATTCATGAAATTTATTAAAAAGACGAGAGATAAGCTTTAATCGTAACAAACTGTATTTATTAAACCGGTAAAAAAAATTACATAATTAAACAGACAATAAATTAACCTTCACCCAGAGTATATCCTCTTAGCCTGACATATTAACTGGTAATGTTGGTCAGAGGTTGGACAGAATAACAACGCAGTGGTTTTTGTGGATGAAAATGGAGTGAGATGGTGATTTTGTGGAGGAAAATTGACATGGTTTTTGGGGTGGAATGAGATATGTATTAATGGAGGGTTATAGGTATATTTTTAGTGAAAATGGGGTAAAACGAGAGGGTATGTCGGTGTGTGAAAAGATAAAATATATTTATCTTTTCACACAATGTCGATGCAGCCCTGTACGCTGTCAAATTTGACGTGTCCGAACCAGTGTCCGGACCAGCTGGTTCGGACATGTCGACGCTGTGTGAAAAATGCTTCCTCGACATGTGCCCGGACTTGCGTCCGGACCTATAGGGTCGGACAGGTGTTGCGTCCGGATCTGCATGTCCGGACACGGGTCCGGACGTGTGTATTTTTTTCTGCTTTCTTTGCAAACTTCGACGGGCTCCTGATTCTTCGTTTGAGCTCCGATTTGATCCCCGTTTGTTGCGTTGCGAAGCTTGTAAAGTGTACTATGTGATTCCAAGACTTTTTTCTGCATTTCATACATAAAATATATCAGTTCATATCAAACATAAATCCAAGAAAATTCACATAGCAAGTGGGAAACATTGCCTAAAGTATTGCAAGTTATAAGGTATTTAAACCCTAAAAGTCTATATATTTCGTACTTATCAAATTCCCCCATACTTATCTTTTGCTTGTCCTCAAGCAAATCTTTATGACAGAATCTTTAAACAAGTTAAATATAAAATTACCAAACAGGGAGAGCACAGAAAAGATTGCTACAAAACTTCTAGATTAAAGGGTACTAGAAACTTCCCTTTTTTTGTTTTTGAAAATAACCTTAAAATAATACAAACAACAATTAAGAAGGAAAAGTAGAACCATAAGAATCCAGTTTTTAACCCTGAGCCAATCCACTATTTTCTTTCACATTTCCTGAAATGACAAGGGGCATGAAGTAAAATCATATTCCATTATACCTTTCAATGCCACGTACTCATGATCCATAAATAAGAAGTTTCATCATTTAAGTACATAATGCAAAGATACTTCGATTGAAGTTTAATTTCCTTTCACCTCAGACTTTTCTCTCACCCTTGTTACGGTTTTGGGTCAACTATTCCAGATATAAAATACCTTAGGTAGCTAGGTGATAAAGCACCCCAAAGAACTTAATAACCAAGTGGACGAGGCCTGCTTAGAATCAGAATATGCCTGTTTGGATCAGAGGAGTACCTTGCCTTGTTCTTTTTCCACCTTTACATTCTAATTCAAATCCATGCTCAAAGCTAAAAACAGGGCTCAAATGATAATTATTCTTAAACTTTAAGCAATTTCTAATCAGAATAAATTTTAAAATGGTTGAAAATTTTTAGTACCCCATAATGTTTATAGGTTTGCTATATTTCCTCTATGGCTCCCTTTTTGACTATTTCTAACTTAACAAATTTAAACGAATTGTCAAAAGAGAAAACTTAAGAACAAGCTACGAGGGTACGAGTACTCCCCCATACTTAAGCTCAACAATGCCCTGATTGCGTAGAAAGAATTAAATTAACAGGGCAATGCAATCTGTACAAGGAAATTATAAAAATCAAAGCAAAAGGGAATATAAAATATCAGAAGAGAAAGAGTGTACTCCCCAGAGTTCGCAGAGTGTGCAGAGCTCCCCCACACTTGAGTGCAGCTGTAGAATTACATGAAATGTACCTGTAAAGAATATTCTACATAGCCAGAAGAACTCAAGTAAAACCCGCAATTTATTATAACATATAAAAGGGAAATATAGTATAAAAGAGAAAACAACATAAAAGGAAAGGCAAAGTGTAGATAGTGGGTTGCCTCCCACCAAGCCGTCTGGGTTTAACGTCTCTAGCTAAACGCATGTTCTTCATTATCCCGGATGAAAATGAAAGTTGACATTGGTGTTAACGGGAATATGAAATGGCCAATAAGTAGGATCGAACCACCTGGATCAAAACAAAGTATAACTGCTGCAATTAAATTAGAAAAATAAAAAGTCCACAAAACCTGGGTTTGAAGGAGATGTTTGCTGCAAGAAACCTTGAACTGAAAACCGGGTGATGGTTGTATTTCTTCCTCAAACTATCGAATTTAAACAGTCTCCTTTTGTTGTCGTATGGAGGCAAGGTGGTAGTGGTGGTCCTTGCTCAGAGTCGAGGATGTAAATTTCCTCCCCTGGATCGAAAACGAAGGTGGAATTGGGCGTCAATGGGTGGGTTGGGCGGTCATTATTTTTCTTTGGAGAAGGGCCCAGATTTTTCAATGGATGACCCTTGGTGCGAGGATCATCTAGTTGTGGAGACGCCTCTTCAATTTTAAGGATGAAGACATCCTTAACTGTGTTGAACGGTGCAGGGAGAACTTCAGGGCGGATTGTATCTTTAAATTATGATCCTGGATCAAATGGGAAGGTGGCCTTCTCACTTAGCGATTTGATTTCGAGTTTCCACCCTACTTCTTTAGTGCACAAGAGGGGAAGGCAGTGATCCTCCAGATGAAGATCAAAGTTGAATGGCTCCTCCTCCTCAAATTTGAGGATGTATATATCCTCATCTTCTTGGAGAGGCTCATAGGAAGAGCCCTGATTGAATTCAACTTCAGAGGGAGGTGGCTCCTCGAAGTTGATTGTAGCATTTTGTTTGGATGTCCTGGCGGGAGCGAGCATTTCCTCCTCTTCATTTTTGAGGATGTAACTATCCTCATTTTCTGGGTATAGCACAGCAAAAGAGGGAAAATAACTGTAATTGACTTCAGAGGGAGGAGACTCCATGAAGTTGAGGTAGAAGCTGTCCTCTGATGGCTTGTCTTCAAGCTCAAGCAGAAGGTTTGATGTTGTTTGCTCAGGTTCGAACGGGGGTGGTGAAAGAGAGTAACTCAAATCCTCAGTAAAGTCGTCCACTATATGAACCATTTCGCTCTTCGGTTGCAGCGATGCAAGGTTTAGTAGACCTTCCATCATCTCATTTATCTCAACTAATTTGGCATAGAGCTTCAGTTGGTTCATGTCGAGGTATTCTTCCTCAGCCTGTTGTTTCACTTCATGGACCATTTCACTCTCGGGTTGTTGCTCCCTTTGAGCTAGTGTGATGTGCCGGTCCACTACATAAATTGCATTTGCATACTCTCGTGGATTTGGATTGGTTTGTGCGGGGAGTTGGCCATGAGGTCTTTGTTGGATGAGAAGTTGTTGAATTTGGGACTGCAAGGCTTTTTGGTCTTTACGAAGGGCTGTGACTTCATCTTGCGTGTCTCGGGTCTTACTCATCATTGCTTTAAACATCTCCTGCATTTGGGACATTCCAGAGTCGGGCTTTGAAGGTTGTTGAGTCTGTCGGCTTGAAGAAGCATCATTGCCATAAGGCGGTTGCTGATACTGCCTTTGGCCTCCTTGAAAATTGGGGTGCATGTTGTGCTGCCATGGTTGTATGTACCCTAAATTGTTGCCAACAAAGTTTGCTTCCTCTGCTGCTTTTAATTCTTGTAAGGGGGCATTTTTCATAATCGTGTGGCCCACCACATTGCGTACAAGAAATATCAGGAGATGATAGGGATAGAGGAGCATAGCTTGGAGGGGTTGTTGATGATCGGGAAGTCATCGACTTTGCTTGTTGGGGGTAGGAGTTCATGGCCATCTGCTCAACTACTTTCTGCAAGGTGCTTACTTTCGTCGCCTGTTGCGCATTGCTCTCCATGAGTTGCTCGTGGCTTCTCATCAGCTGGTCGAACTTATTGTCACTTTCTCCTACGTGGTATAAGCCTGGAGTGCCGCCTATTGATCCGCCCGTAGCCCAGTCTCTGATTTCTTCATAGAGGGATTCTATCCCATTCAGAAACTGTTCCCCTGGCTTCTTCAAAATATCAGCACCTAAAGAGGATAGTACCATTGTTTTGCATTGATTGATTAAGCCTTTGTAGAACAATTGAGATAATTGTTCTTTTGTGAGACCATGGTGAGGACACGTCAGCAGCAGTCCTTTGAAACGGTCCCAAGTTTCACAAATATTCTCTAACCCTGGCTGCTTGAAATTGTAGATCTCAGCAATCATTTCTAACGTTCGGCTCGGGGGAAGGAACTTGTCATAGAACTTGGTGGCCATATCATCCCAAGTACCAATGGTACTTGGTGTAAGGCTGTGGTACCATTTACTCACATTTCCCGTCAGGCTATGAGGGAACAAGGACAGTCTTGCGTACTGGAGTACTGCGTTGGTCGCGGTTAGACTGTTGGCATGCTGCGGAAACTTGGTGACATGCAACAATGCTTCGTCAGGAATAGAGCCATCGAACATGCCTAACACCTTTACACATCGAATCTGATGATATGGCTTCAGCTTTTGCCACTCATCGTATTCAGATGGGGTAAGGTGGGGAAGGATGATGGCGGGTTGTTGTCCTTGGTTAGACAACCTGTTGATATTATGAACTGTAGCTGGTAAAGAAGTCATGGCTGGTTCCTGGTTAGCCTCTATCACCGTGGTGGTTGTGTTTTGTTGAGATCGTTTTTGCCTTAAAGCGCGCAGAAAAGTTCTCTCGATCTCAGGGGTGTAACTACCTGTATGATTGTTAATATCGTCCGGAAGGCTGTGTGATCGAGTAACAGGCATTCACCACTCAAAATAGAAAAAGAAACTGTGATGTGATAAAATAAAAAAAATAGAAAGAAATATGGAGGGGGAATTTAAACAGCTAAAGAGAAACAATTTAATAAAATAAAATAAAGAACTTTTTTTTAATAAGAGTAAATAAACCGTAAATAAATAAACAAAAAGAAATAAAAATAAATGCAGTTTAAGTAAATAAAAAATTAAAATAAAAAAAGGGCATAATTAAATTGCTGGAATTTAAATAACAAGGGAATTTAAATATAACAAGGGAATTTAAATGACAGTAATTTAAATGACCAGGAAATAAAGAACTGAATTTAAATGACAATTAAATAAAGAACCGGAATTTAATTGAATGAAATTTAATGACCATAAAATTAAATGACAGACACATAAATGAAAAAAATTAAAGTGACAAATTTAAATGACAGAATTTAAATTACTGAAATTCCAAAGGACAATTGAAAAATTTAAATAACTGGAAAAATAAAATGACTGGAAAAAAAAAATAACTATAATTAATATGATATTTAAATTCTGGGAATAATTAAATGAGAGAAACTTAGAGAAAAGAAATAAAAAAAGCAAATATTAAAGAAAATGACAAAATAAAAAATAGACTGAATTATGAAACAAAAATCAATATAGCAAACAAAATATTAAACAAAATATTAACAGAATAAGAAAACAAAATATTATAGAAACACAAATATATAAGATAACAGATGAAATTATCCGGGGCTTAGGGACTAGAATAAATCAAGTCCCCGGCAACGGCGCCATTTGCGGACAGGAAAATGAGAGTGGTTGAACTGACGTATTTAAACAAATGAAAAAGAAATTAAAACTCAAAATACACTTACGGGCTGACAAACAAAATCCCGGTTGCAGTAATATAGTAAAGTGGAGGCGACCGGATATCGAACCGTGGGACTAAAGGGGAATTATCCAATTCCTAGCGTGTCACAAAAAGGGGGGATTAATTGACTTGTTTTTATAAATAAAAGGAAAAGATAAAATAAACTGAGTAAAAGGTAAATAAAGGGCTCTGGGTTTGGGTTTATATAGTCTGCTCTTTAATGCTATATCTACCGGTTTTATTATAATAGTTTGGCAAAATTCGTGTTATTATCTTGAGGACAAATCATAGACTAAAAAGATCTCGTTTACCAGAACATGCTCGGTCTAATCAGATTCGAGCAAAACAACATGAACGAATTAAGTATGAGAAATTATATTTGCGTCTTGACTGGAAAATACTAACTTATTAAAATCATAATAAGCTTTCTACAGATTTACGGCTTAATTAACCTGTCTATTTATCACAGATCTGATCAAAATAGATTAGTAAAGCATTTTAATAAATTCATGAAATTATTAAAAAGACGAGAGATAAGCTTTAATCGTAACAAACTATATTTAATTAAACCGGTAAAACACATAATTACATAATTAAACAGACTATAAATTAACCTTCACCAAGAGTAATCCTCTTAGCCTGACATATTAACTGGTAATATGTTGGTCAAAGGTTGGACAGAATAATAACGCAGTGGTTTTTGTGGATGAAATGGAGTGAGATGGTGATTTTGTGGAGGAAAATTGACATGGTTTTTGGGTGGAATGAGATATGTATTAATGGAGGGTTATAGGTATATTTATAGTGAAAATTGGGTAAAAAGAGAGGGTATGCCGGTGTGTGAAAAGATAAAATATTTATCTTTTCACACAATATCGATGCAGCCCTGTACGCTGTCAATTTGACGTGTCCGAACCAGTGTCCGGACCAGCTGGTTCGGACATGTCGACGCTGTGTGAAAAAATGCTTCGTCGACATGTGTCCAGACTTGCGTCCGGACCTATAGGGTCGGTCGGACAGGTGTTGCGTCCGGATCTGCATGTCCGGACACAGGTCCGGGCGTGTGTATTTTTTTCTGCTTTCTTTGCAAACTTCGATGGGCTCCTGATTCTTCGTTTGAGCTCCGATTTGATCCCCGTTTGTTGCGTTGCGAAGCTTGTGAAGTGTACTATGTGATTCCAGACTTTTTTCTGCATTTCATACATAAAATATATCAGTTCATATCAAAACATAAATCCAAGAAAATTCACATAGCAAGTGGGAAACATTGCCTAAAGTATTGCAAGTTATAAGGTATTTAAACCCTAAAAGTCTATATATTTCGCACTTATCAAATTCCCCTATACTTATCTTTTGCTTGTCCTCACGCAAATCTTTATGACAGAATCTTTAAACAAGTTAAATATAAATTACCAAACAGGGAGAGCACAGAAAAGATTGCTACAAAACTTCTAGATTAAAGGGTACTAGAAACTTCCCTTTTTTTGTTTTTGAAAAGAACCTTAAAATCATACAAACAACTATTAAGAAGGAAAATTAGAACCATAAGAATCCAGTTTTTAACCCTGAGCCAATCCACTATTTTCTTTCACATTTCCTGAAATGACAAGGGGCATGAAGTAAAATCATATTCCATTATACCTTTCAATGCCACGTACTCATGATCCATAAATAAGAAGTTTTCATCATTTAAGTACATAATGCAAAGATACTTCGATGAAGTTTAATTCCTTTCACCTCAGACTTTTCTCTCCACCCTTGTAGCTGTTTGGGTCAACTATTCCAGATATAAAATACCTTAGTAGCTAGGTGATATAAAGCACCCCAAAGAACTTAAAACCAAGTGGACGAGGCCTGCTTAGAATCAGAATATGCCTGTTTGGATAAGAGGAGTACCTTGCCTTGTTCTTTTTCCACCTTTACATTCCAATTCAAATCCAGGCTCAAAGCTAAAAACAGGGCTCAAATGATAACGGTCCAGACGTGTGTATTTTTTCTGCTTTCTTTGTAAACTTCAACGGGCTCCAGATTCTTCGTTTGAGCTCCGATTTGATCCCCGTTTGTTGCGTTGAGAAGCTTGTAAAGTGTACTATGTGATTCCAAGACTTTTTCTGCATTTATACATAAAATATATCAGTACATATCAAAACATAAATCCAAGAAAATTCACATAGCTAGTGGGAAACATTGCCTAAAGTGTTGCAAGTTATAAGGTATTTAAACCCTAAAAGTCTATATATTTCGCACTTATCAACGACGCCAGTCAATGGTAAAGGAGGGAGGAGAGTAGGAGCGGGGCGGCATTGTGGAGGCACCCGAGGAGGACTCCCCGCCAGTTTGAGAGTCGCCCTTGTGCCAGCATCTGCGGTCTGAGTGAACCCGAACCTCCTCATAGTGTACTCTCCGATCAGCTCCATGGAGGACTGGCCAGAAGTCCATCAGTCGGCACCCCCAGCCGGGTAATCTGCCGCAGGATGAAGAAAAGGAAACCCAAGTGCTAGGTCTCCTTCTTGGCGATGATGTGCAGCAGATGCCGGAACATCAACCGGAGAGGGACATTGGCTCATTAGTGATGTCCGGAGCCAACATATAATCGATGAGGAAGCAGTCCGTCGCATTAAGGTCTTTGCTATCTCGCAGGAGGAGGTAGTGGCGGATCAACTCTAGCAGGACTCTCTTAACCGGGTCGGTGACCATGTTCAGAGTCATAGTGACTCGAACATCAGTCCCAGCCTGGTTCTTCTTTCGGCGCTAGACTGGGAGAGTGGCCAGATATTGTTTCCGGTGGTCGTCCAGCTCGTAGGGCAGAATCCAATGGCGGTAGGTCACATCCGCCCATGGCACCCCAATAAAGGTCTGGAAGGTCTCCTGGTTGATGGTGAGCTGATGCCCGCCGACATAGGAGGAGACCTCGCTCTCATGCCGATCTACCGTGGGATTTGCATAAAATTCATAGATCTAATTGGGGTAGTATTGCCCACCCATGCTCAAGAGACAGTTCCAATGGATGAGGCCGAGGACGGTGTGAACCTGGAGTGTATCAACGAGGGTGGGGTCCACCGTCCTCTCCCGCACGATGTCCTTTCGGCGGGTGGCGTTATACCATGTGCGGGCTGTTGCGTTGATGAATATGCCGTCAAGAAGGCCCACATTGGCTGCCTCCCTCCTAGCTGCACGTCGGTTTCAGTGAGCCATTCTTCTGCAAAAAGAATAACGAAAAAGAAAAAGAGAAACAAAAGAAGAAGAAACAAATAGTAAACAATGTTAAGTTAGAATAAAAAGAGGAAGAATACTAAGCATTTTGGCAAAGAATAAGCATGAAGCACATGGAAGAAAAAAGCAACGATGTGTTTCTAGAAAAATTTCGGCTTGGTTTCCCCTGTTTTCTTTCCTGTCCCCCCCTCCGGTTCTAAGAACCTACAAATCAACCAGAAGGTTTTCAATCAAGTACTTAGGCATCCCAAGAGCACAATTCCACCACAGAGCATAAAATGTATTAAGCAATTCAATAAGATATTAAAATTAAGCTCATTGCGAGTTACTCTAGTCCCAACTATAAAGGCACACTACCCTAGCCAATCAAACAATTTATTTCATCCACAAATGCCCAACAATTCCAACAAGTAGTAGAATAATTGCACTACCATTAATTGATGCAAAACAAAGCACAATGCAATTTAAGCTTATATATACAAAAAAGTATGGAAAAATCACCACTTTGACAAGTTGACATTAAATTTTGCACACACCCCTTGATTAACAGTTAATATCAGCCCAAATCACCAAATTCGCACAGATCGCCGTTTTTCACCTAATGTCCCGTTTGTTTCGCATATAAATTAGCCCTAAGTGCACTTTCACAAAAATTCCTCAAGTTGACAAATTAAGGTTAAAAAACATACCTTGATGTATTATAGAAGGAAAGAGGCACAAATTCACAAATTTTGGGCACAAATTCGAGAAAAATCGAATTGAGGGTGATTTGGGTTAATTTAGGGATTTATGGATTTTTAGGAGGTGATTGAGGGTTGTTGCTTCAGGCGCTGGCGGAGGGAGTGCAGCACGGTGGTGGGAGAACTCGTGGACGGCCGACGTCGGTGGTGGTTGAGGGTGGCGGCGCGGAGCTCGGGCTGGAATGGTGGGGGAGTTGCGTGAGAGAACAAGGAAGGAGGGAGTATGCTCTGCATTGGAGATGGGTGGGGAGATAGGGGAATTATTAGGAGACCAGGAAGAAGAAAAGTAGGGGAAGATAGATTTAATTAAAACGTAGCGTTTCATTTTTTTTTCAAAATTTTCGACCCTACCGACCCATCCTAGGGTCGGTCGGTGGGTCGGTCCGTTACAGAGAGCAATTGTTTTCGAAAACCTGGGACCAACCGACCCACCCTAGAGTCGGTCGGTGGGTCAGTCCGTTACAGAAAGAAATTTTTTCAGAATTTTTGACCCGACCGACCCACCATAGGGTCGGTCGGTGGGTCGGTCCGTTGCAGAGACCATTTTTTAAAAAACCTGGAGCCAACCGACCCACCCTGGGTCGGTTCTAGGATCGGTCTTAGACAGAGGCTCCCTAAAATGGGTGTTTTCTTGCCCAAAACACTTATTTTCATCCACAACTAGATTAAACACATAAAAAATAGGCAGAAACACACCATAACAATAGCACGTAACAAGTAAACCAATCAACCAAAACTAAACTACCAAAACAAAGTTAAACCAACAACAAAGTAACCACAATAACAATAGCATGAAAGTAGTGCAGGTTTCCTCCCGGGAAGCTGCCCGTTTTTTACGGTCTTTGGCTAAACCATAGTGAGGGTTAGATCAAACTGGGGCTCTTGTAAGTAGAGAGGACGTGCCTCCACCTTCTCGATGTCGCCTCCTAGGTAGTGCTTCAACCTAGACCCGTTGACTATGAACGTCTCACCCTTCACGTTCTTCAGCTCAGTCGCACCGTATGGGGTTACCTTGGTGATGGTGAATGGTCCGGACCAATGTGACTTGAGCTTACCTGGAAAAAGCTTCAACCTCGAATTGTAAAGCAATATCTGGTCTCCCTCATGGAACTCCCGCCTTAGGATCATTTTGTCATGCCACCTCTTGGCCTTCTCCTTGCAAATGCGGGTTGTTCTCAAAGGCTTCTTCCAGGAATTCCTCTAGTTTGGTGAGTTAAAATTTTCTTTTGTCGGTGGCACTCTTGAGGTCAAAGTTCAAGGCTTTCACAGCCCAATAGGATTTATGCTCCAACTCGACAGGTAAGTGGCAAGCCTTTCCGAAGACTAGACGATATGGAGACATCCCGATGGGAGTCTTGTATGTTGTCCGGTAAGCCCATAATGCATCGTCTAACTTCAAGGACCAATCCTTCCTTGAAGAGTTCACCGTCTTTTGTAGTATCCATTTCAACTCCTGATTGGTCACCTCGGCTTGCCCATTGGTTTGAGGGTGGTAAGGTAAGGATACCTTGTGTCCAACTCCGTATTTTTCCATCAAAGCCTCGAACTGTTTGTTATAGAAGTGAGATCCCCTATCGCTGAGAATCGCTCTAGGCACCCCAAACCTTGTGAAGATGTTTTTCTTTAGGAATTTGGTCACCATCTTGGCACCATTGGTGGGGGATGCAATGGCTTCCACCCATTTAGTGACATAGTCTACCGCCACCAAGATGAAGAGATTTGAGTGGGAGGAGGGGAAAGGACCCATGAAGTCAATGCCCCATAGATCAAAGGGTTCATCCTCGATCACCACATTTAGCGGCATCTCGTGCTTCCGGGATATGTTCCCTAGCATTTGGCAATGTTCGCAAGTGGCTACAAAGGAGTGACAGTCCTTGTGAAGCGTTTTCCAAAAGAACCCGGACTGTAGTACCTTGGCTGCTGTCCTTGCTAGCCCGTGGTGCCCTCCTACCTCAAGAGAGTGGCAGTGGGTGAGGAAGCTCTGAACTTCATTCTTCGGTACACACCTTCTAATCATCCTGTCTGCACAGACTTGGAAGAGGTAAGGGTCATCCCAAAATAGTGCTTGATGTCTGCAAAGAATTTTTACCTCTGCTGGTATGTCATCTCGTATGGAACTGCTCCCCTTACCAAGTAGTTTGCGATGCCAGCAAACCAAGGGTCACCGGTTTCTCCTATTGTGAACACGGTCTCATCCGGTAAAAATTCATTGATATGGGTACAATCATCCGGTGTTTCCATACGAGACAAGTGATCAGCCACAACGTTTTGGGTGCCCAGTTTATCCCTGACCTCAATCTCAACTCCTGCAGCAAAAGGATTCATCTCAAAGCCTCAGCTTGGCTTCCTCTTTAGTGAAGAGATATTTAAGAGCTGAAGTGGTCGGTATGTACAATCACCCTACTACCCAAGAGATAAGAGCGGAACTTATCTAATGTAAAGACTACCGCTAGAAGCTCCTTCTCGGTTGTGGCATAGTTTTTCTGAGCATCGTTGAGGGTCTTGCTTGCATAATAGATAGTCCTCAGAATTTTCTCCCTTTTCTGACATAGGGATACTCCCACGGCATAGTCACTTGCATCACACATTATTTTAAAAGGGAGGCTCCAATTCGGTGATACGACTATCGGGGCCGAGATAAGGCACTCCTTGAGAGTGTTGAAGGCCTTTAGACATTGTTCAGTGAATTTGAATTTGGCATCTTTGGCTAAGAGGTCACACAGAGGTTTAGAGATTTTGGAGAAGTCCTTGATAAACCTTCTGTAGAACCCGACATGGCCAATAAAGCTTCTAATGTCTTTAACCCGGTGGGAAGTGGTAACTTCTCTATGACTTCAACCTTTGCCCGGTCAACTTCAATCCCATTGGAGGAGATCTTATGCCCGAGGATGATCCCTTCTCTCACCATGAAATGACATTTCTCCCAATTGAGTACTAGATTCGGTTCCTCACATTGGGAGAGAATGGCGTTCAAGTTCTTTAGGCATGAGTCGAAGTTGAGCTCAAATACCGAGAAGTCGTCCATGAAGACCTCCATTCTTTTTTCAATGACATCGGAGAAGATGGTCGTCATACACCTTTGGAAAGTTGCGGGAGCATTGCATAATCCGAAAGGCATTCTTCTATATGCGAATGTTCAGTAAGGGCATGTGAATGTGGTCTTCTCTTGATCTTCCGGGGCTATAGGGATTTGGAAGTACCCCGAGTAGCCATCAAGAAAGAAATAAAAGTCTTGCCCGGCTAACCTCTCTAACATTTGGTCGATGAAGGGCAAGGGGAAGTGATCTTTCCTTTTGGCCGTGTTCAACTTCCTGTAGTCGATGCACACTCGCCAACCGATTGTTGTTGTTTGGGGGACCAGCTCACCCTTGGCATTTGACACCACCGTGATTCCTCCTTTTTTTGGTACCACTTGAGTCGGACTCACCCATTGACTATCGGATATGGGGTAGATGATTCTGGAGTTGAGTAGTTTAGGACCTCCTTTTTAACTACCTCCTTTATATTCGGGTTGAGCCGTCTTTGAGGTTGAACAAGTGGCTTATAGTTGTCCTCCATGAAGATCCGGTGAGTGCACAAATGCGGCGCAATACCCCTTATGTCTGAAATGGACCACCTAATAGCCCTATTGTGGTCTCGAAACACCCTCAACAAACTGTCCTCTTGTGCTCTTGTGAGAGAGAAAGAAATAATAACAGGAAGATCACACGGTTCAGTTAGATAAGCATATTTTAAATGAGAGGGTAAGGGTTTCAACTCCACGGTGGGAGGCTTCTCAACCAAGGTGGGGAGCTTTTGTGCAGTTCGCTCCAAGGGCTCCGCTAGTGGGTAGTGTGTCTGATATGGTGTTGACCTCCTGTCTAATGCAACTACCATCTCTTTCACCTCCGGTTCATCTTCCCGGTCTCCAAAAGTGTCATTCAAAGCAACGGTTGAGAGCATTATAATCAAAACAATAAGAGTAATTATCTTGCAAAATAGAGTCAACAACATCTATGGCAAAAACATCTTCCGCATATGCGGGTTTCTTCACTACCTTAGACATGTCAAACTCAAGCTTTTCATCATGAAATCTTAAGATAATTTTTCCATTTTCCACATCTATTAAGGTCCTAGCAGTTCTCAAGAAAGGGCATTAGTACAAAATAGGCCTATTGCAGCGGTTCTTTTGGGTCTATCACAACGGTTCTGGAACCGCTGTAATGAGGTGCGCTATGATAGGGTCTTGATCTACCTCGGCGGTTATTGAACCACTGCAGTAGGTAACCTATGACACTGGTTCCTAGCTAACAACTGCTGCCATAGGTGGGATTCAGGATGAAAAAAAACAAACCTATTGCAGCGGTTGTTAGCTAGGAACCGCTGTCATAGGTGGTCTTAGGATAAAAAAAACACAACTATTGAAGCGGTTGTTAGCTAGGAACCGCTGCCATAGGTTTTTTTAAAAAAAAATAGCTGCTTCATCTTATTCCTCGTACAGTCGTTCGCCAGTTCACGGTCGATTTCGCTTCTCACATGGCACAAAACGTGCTCAAGTTGTAAAATTACCGTGAGTATATAGTGGAAAAGGCGCACAACATGTTCCATGTTCACCAAATCTAATACATAATTACCATGAGAAGAGAATATAGAGGCGTAACCCTTGTTCCTTGTTCACCAATCAGAGTTGCAAAATTACAGTGAAAGAGGCACAAATATGAGATGAGAAAGAGGCACACAACATATATGTTCTTGTTCGTTAGTTTGGGTTGCAAAATTACCACGTGAGAGTATATTATGGAGGCGCAGAGCATCTTTTTCACCAGTTAGGGTTGCAAAATTACCGAAGTTAGATAAGTTCGAGAATATTACCATGAGGGAAGAGAAGAAGAATCAATGAGTGCAGGAAGAAGAGAGCGCAGAGCATGCGTATCTTGTTCGTCATTGACCGTGAGTGAAGAGAATAAGAGAGCGCAGAGCCGTTTCCTTGTTCAGCGCGATCAGTTAGGGTTGCAAAATTATCAGAGGAGAAACTTTTATATTAAACAAAAAGTCTATTGCAGTGGTTCCTAGTAACAACCGCTGCAATAGGCTAAAAAAACTGGGAAAGTGAAATTTTTAAAAGAATAACTGGGAAAAATTAGTCTACTGCAGCGGTTGTTATAGGAACCGCTGTGATAGATTGATAATTTTTTAAAAATAAATTGACCTACCTACCGTAGCGGTTCCCAGCTAACAACCGCTGCGGTAGGTGAACCGAAAATTTTAAAACGTCCTATTTCAGCGGTTCCTCTTACAACCGCTGTAATAGGGGCGCCGCGGTAGACCTGTTTTGTACTAGTGGGGTGACCTAATATCAGTAGTACTCTAGCATCCTCCTCCATGTCAATAACGATGAAATCAGCCAGGAAAACAAAGTCCCTATAGTCACTACTCGATCCTCAACTTTCCCTTTCTGGAAGACCAATGACCTATCCGCAAGTTGCAATTGCATAGCAGGGTGCACACTCGCCAATCCCAAATTTATTAAAAATTGAAAGCGGCATGAGATTTATGCTTGCACCTAAATCACATAATCCACTACCACAATTTACATCACCAATAGAGCAAGGGAGAGTATAGGCGAACCGGGGTCTCCAAGTTTTGGAGGGGGTTTCATAGTAGGACCGCTGAGATCTCCTCGGTGAGCTGCACCGTCTCCGCACCAAGTGTTGCTCTCTTGTTAGCTAGAATGTCTTTCATAAACTTGACGTAGATGGGCATTTTTCAAAGCATCTGCAAAAGGAACATTAATTGTAACTTGTTAAAATGCTTAAAAACTTCCCAAATTGTTCATCTAAATTTTTCTTTTTGAGTCTATTTGGGAATGGAAGAGGAAGTAAAGGTTTAGTAAAAGTAGAAGGGAAGATAATTCAGGAGACTCCTTCTCCTTGGAAATATTTTTTGGTTGAGAAAGTACTTCCTCAACAATCTCTTGTTCTTCCTCTTGGCAATCATGATTTCTTCATTTTGATCCTCTTGGTTCTAGTGATCAACTTGTGGATGAGGTTTGGTTTGAAGGGGTCGACCACTTCTCAATGTTACCGCTTTGGCCTCTTCCCTCGGGTTGGGCTTTGTTTGACTTGGAAAGGTGCCCTGTGGCCTTAGGGAGAGTTGTTGAGATATCTGACTAAGTTGGGTTTCAATGTTTTTGTTGAATGTCGTTTGATTAGCATTGAAAGCCTCTTATTCCGAGAACTTGGTCTTTGCGGTCACAATGAAATCCACCACGAGGTTTTCAACCTTGAAGTCCCACTTGAAGAAGAAGAAGAAGAGGGGGACTCTTGATGTTGTTGTTGATGATGATGGAAACCCGGAGGAGTTCCTTGTGGTTTATACCCGGATTGAAAGTTTGATGGTTGGCTTTGAGCTTGAGGTCTATAACCTTGAGAGTTATTGAAATTTTTGTTTGGTCCTCCTTGGCTTTGGTCATTCCTCCATGAAAAGTTCGGATGGTTCCTCCATGGCGCATTTTTGTTATTGTAAGCTCGGTTGCCTATGAAGTTCACATCCTCTTGTTGGTTCATGTTCATCTCCCCTTTACAACATCGAGTGTCATGGGGACCCGCACAAATGGTACATCCCTCAGAGGATTGACTGGAAGATGAAAAAGCTATGGACTTGACAATTTCAGTTTGAGCGGTTGCTAGCTTCTCTACCATCTTCGTGAGAGATGAGATTTAAGCTGAGAGATGATCGATGGGTTGAACATTGAGGAGGCCAGCTGCTCTTGGTACTCTTCCCTTGGCTCTAGACCATTGTCTTGTGTCATTAGTCATTGTCTCTAGGAGTTCTATTCCTTCCTTGAGAGACTTTGTCATGAAGCTCCCTCCCGCGGAGGAATTAACAAGAAGGCGGTAGGAGTCGTCCAGCCCATTGAAGAACGATAGACACAAGGATTGGTCATCTAGACTATGATGGGAGCAATTCATGAGTAGCTCCTTGAACCGGTCCCAAGCATCGTACAAAGTCTCACCCGGCTCTTGGTAGAATGTGTGGATTTCGCCAATTAATTGCCTTGTCCTACTTGTGGGGTAGTACTTGGCAAGAAATTTGCTAGCCATTTGCTCCCATGTGTGGATAGAATTTGATGAGAGGCTACAGTGCCACCTCAAAGCTGAGTCGGACAATGAGTGGGGAAAGAGTTGTAGCCGGATCCTCTTGTTTAGATTGCCCGATTTACCAAAGGAATTGCAAAAATCCAAGAAGAGGCTCAAGTGGTTTGGAGCATCATCCGAATTCACCCCAGTGAATTTTCCTTGGTCCCGGATGGCAGTGATGAAGTGGGTTTTGAAAGCCATTGAGCCGCTTCAGCTTGCGTCAAGGAGGGAAGCACTATTGCTGAGGCTCTTCCATTGATGTTCGGTCGGTGGTAGTCTTTGAGAGTTCGGTGCTGGAATTGGGTTGTTCATCCCCATGACCATTGTCCACAATTTTGGCTCAATGTGAATGCCGGCCATGGTGAGATTGTTCAAATCCCTTCTGATTCATCTTAGAGATCGTTCGAGCTCGGATAGCAAGAGGAGAGTCGCTAGACCGGGTACTTGGCATACACAAGAAGAGCAGAAAGTACATGAATAAGCTCACCACAAGCAATACTAAATATTAGAAGTAGGAAAAATAAACATGAACTAAAGGAAACTAAAATAAATAAAACAGAAATACCAAACCTAGGGAAAATGATAGAGACTATCAATTCCCAGCAACGGGGCCAAAAACTTGTTAGGAAAATTATGTGTAATTCAATATCACAAAATATGGGCAAGTGGACCCAATCGAAGTAGTAGTAAAGAGTGTCGTTCCACTAGAAATTGACTATCTATCTCCCTAGCTTCGGTATTCAGTAATGAAACAATAATTAAAAAGGGGGGTTTAGCCGGTGGCAAGCTTAATGGTTTGGTTCAAGAGAAATTACAAACTAAATATGGAAATTAAAATTGGTTGTTAATGGATTTGGATGGAAAGCACCCTAAGATGGTTATTATCACCTAAATTCTCCCTAACTTCACTTATAAACCCATTTCACTCAAATTGTCTATTTGGACTATTGTAATGACCCTCCAAGTCATGGAAGAGTCAACTCTTACCTAGATACTTCCAACTCCCAAATCAAGAAGAGTTTAAATCACTAGATAGCATTAATTGCAAGTCCACATTAATAGCCCCAAATATCACCAACTAATCAAGCTAGCACAATCTAGGTTTCTCTCTCCTTTAGGTCACAACCCCCAACTCAAAGTCTTATGTTGTTGGGAATCACCATAAATGCCATAAATGATCAAGTTATAACATTAAATGAACAAGAGAGAGAAATAATCATAAGTAATGAAGTAAGGGTTTACAAGCTAGTTGGGGGATTCAAGTTCAAATCCTCATCCCAAAGTGCTAAATAGAACTACTCAAACATAGAGATACATAAAAGAGAGAGAGAGAGAGAGAGAGAGAGAGAGAAAGCATTGTTGAAGGTGGTTGAGTTGGAAAGGTGAGTTCTTCCTTCTCTTCTTAGTCTTCTTCTTCTTCTTCTTTTCTTCTTCTCTTCTTCTTCTTCTTCTTTCTTCTTCTTCTTCTTCTTCTCTTCTTTTCTCCCTCAAAATTTCCTCTCCCTCTCTTGGTTTCTATCTCTAAGTTTGTAGAAGTGGAAGTGTGAGAGTTAGCCTCAATCTGGCATTTTTAGACAAATTTCTGCGTCCGACCGACCTACAGTGGGTCAGTCCATGGGTCGGTCGGCCTTCTAGAGACGGGCACGTGATCTTTTAAGTTTCGACAGACCCAGTGTGGGTCGGTCCTATGGGTCAGTCCAATGCAGAGATGAATTTCTACTCCAGGAGCTTCCGACCGACCCAGTGTAGGTTGGTCCATGAGGCGGTAGACTGCAGAAACATATTTCTCTAACTTGCGTGGGGCCTATAATCTTCGTTAAGGCTTGGAATTGCTCCCCGTTTACGGTGTTGGAAAGCTTGAAGGATGAGGAATCTATTAATGCATGCCACTAGCTCTAAAAGGGTCCAAAAGTGTGCTCAAAGTGAGCTTTTACCTATCAAAAGATCAAACTATATACGTTCACTATTAATCACAAAACACTCTATTAAGTGGTGAAATGAGTTATACACCAAGTAAAATGAAGGTGAATAAAGACCTTAAAACATCATTATTTCACCACTTATCACCTGCATATCCGACAACCTTCACCTTTCCTTCCTTCCCATGCCGAACCATTCCAACTCCGTACCGTCCATCAAAGAAATATCTTCCATCAACAAAAACTGTTTGCGACTTCGTCATGCTCTTTGCCTAAGCTCCAACCCTTCCACTCTTTGCAATTGTGTGCAAGAAAGATTCCGACTGGAACCAACCCAACAACATGCTTCCCACTCTTCCTCACTGCACCTGACAAATAACAAACCATATTTTCAGTAGTACCAAACACAAGAGCACACAAATCAATAAGTGAGTATGTTAAGCATGCTCAAAGGAGCTAACCACACAGCCCTGTATCATGATGTACAAGATGAGGATGAGTGATATCTGTCAATTCTCACAGTAACTCCGACTCGGGACATAACACCCAAGCATGTAACTGAGTATCCAATTCCCCATATGTACAGTAAGGAGGAAATCTATCTTCACATCTTCTATATATATTCACACAACAAGGAACAATATCATGCAAAACTCTCCAAGTAAAAAATTTCACTCATAGAGGCACATAACATTTCCAAACTCTACAAACTGCATCATCTAGACAACTTCTTCCTGAAAAAGTTGCTTCCTCTATTGAACTCATAGTCTAAATAGAGTAATAGGCAGATTTAACACTAAAATTTCTAGCCCTATTCAGACCCCATTACCATGAATCAACTGTATTAGGGGATATATGCATAGAGGGGGGGTTTTGTTTTAGGCAGAGGAAACGAAATGGAATTGGGAAAGGGAATGGAAAGGAATGGAAATGAATTCCTTTTGATTTTCCCGGTTGTTTGTTTTAGCTGGGAGAGAAATGAAACAATAACCGATCAATGACCGTCGATCAATGGTCAATGACTGCCAGCTACCGGTCAACGGTCATTAATTGCTGGCCAACATTCACTGGTCATCGATCAATGGTCATTAGTCACCCATCAATGGTCATATGTCCCCGGTCAAAGTGTAATTGGGAAAGAGAATCTCATTCCCTAGTAGGGGTGGGGAATCAAGATAAAGGGTTTTGGGGTAATCCATTTTCCATTTCATGAAAATAGGAAAAACTAGCAAGCAAACCACTGGAAAGGGAATCATTCCGATTCCCTTTCCTGATTACCCCAAAACAAACCCCCCAAGTATTAAATCTGCATCTGACTGGTGGAACCAATCCGTTACAGTACTCTCCATTCATGTACTTTAACCTTGATCAATTAATATTTAAACCTTCCCATCACTTTTAACCTCGCTTGGCAACCGCCACATATGGGGTTGTCCATTGCCTTGTATCCATCGATCAATTAATCTTATTATAGTACCATCACCAATAGATTTAAAAGCTCCTCTAGCAACAATGATTTTAACACCCCATAAAACCTTCCCCCACTAAACTTGGTATGTTGCCTAAGTTAGAATTATGAAAATTAGAATCAGGGTAGTATCTTGCCTTAAGTAGTTAGGCCACAAGTGAGTCAGACTCAGTTATAAGCCTCCAAGATTGTTTACAAAGTAGTGCATCATTAACGCTAGTCAAATCTTTAAAACCAAGACCTCCTTGACGAGGACTTTGACATAGATACTGCCATTTCAACCAATGTAACCCTCATTTCACTATGCTGTCAGACCACCAAAATCTAGCCAACATCCTATTGATATCCTTAACAACCGAGATTGGAAGTTTAACAATATTCATAACATATGCAGGAATAGCCTACAACACAGCTTTGATTAAGACACCTCTCCCTACTTGTCATACCTTATGTGACCATCCCTAAATTTTTTTAGCTACCCGATCCTTTAGGTACTCAAAAAGTTTAATTTTACTACTTTACATCTTACTAGGGGAACCCAAGTAGAGGCCAAAATCATATACTTCCTTAGCTCCTAAAACAGTGATGACAAGCTAGCGAATCAAATCAGGAACCCACTTGAAAAGACCACACTTGACTTTTGTAGATTAATACTTTGCTCTGATGCCTTAGTAAAGTTCAACAAAATATCAGTCAAAGCTTGTGCATTAGAGGGACTAGCTTCACCATATAAGATACAATCAACCGTAAAAAAGATTTTAGTAATGTCTGAATTTAGCCCTTGAACCTTTATTCGTCTATAAATTCCAGTGTCTGCAGCAAGCCATAGGTAGCCACTCATAGGTTATAGGGAGCAAGGTTTGTTTTCCACCAACAGTTATTGAAACCATCTGAAGGAGAGGCTTCGTAACATCAATAAGAAACTTTAGCCTCATATACCCACCACTCAACGTTCTATCTTGGTCCTGATAGTGCATGAAATGACCAATTTTATCTCCAAAACGGCAGACAAACTCCTTTGTCATGAACCAAAATGAAACATCGTGAATTTGCACAAAAAAAAGTCCACTGAAAGGAGTGCTCTTTGGGTGCTTTCGAGAGATCAATCTGTGAGAGTACCAATAAATAACCATCAAACGTCTAAGGTCCCCTATCAAGAACGCTATATAATATTTCCTTTTCTTAAATTCAAAAGGGAAAAGCCCGAACCAAGGTTCCGAACCTTAAGATCCTCCTTTGATTGCCACACCTTCCCCAAAGTTCTTTCCATCGCCTTCACATCAACCCTACGAGCCATAAACAGATTACCAATTAAGAACCGTTCCAAGGGTAACATTGAAGGTGCCTCCAGTAAATCACTTACCTCCATAGAATCCTCCTCTGCCATTGTAAGAGACATGTCATTATGCTTACGAAGCAGATTGTCAAAATTAGTTCCCGGGTCAGCCATGCATGAAGAAATGCAAGGAGATCAAAAGGAAAATAGGAGAGCATGAAAAGTTATGGAAGAGAGGAAGAGAGATAGTTACCCTATAGTTGAAAGGGCAAGTAAGACAGATGATTTTAATAACTACAAAAGGAACAGGTCGTGGGAATGCTATTCTGGAGGAAGATTTAATAGCTAAATCCTTTGCATGTGCATCGATGAGACGTTTTAGAGAAATTGAAACGTGCAGTTATCTTCAAATCTAAAAGAAAAGATACTAAAGAGACAACAAAAAAAGAAGATGAAGCTAAAGAGACAACCGGTGCTGTAAAAGGTTTACATGCTTGCAGATAGCACCTAAAGGGGACAATTATGGCCACCGCTGCCGAACCACCAAAGAAGAGCCGTAAAATCTTAGAAAGTTGCTTCGACACAGAAACACCCGCCATAGAGTGATACAATACTCATATCTGTTTTTGTCATGTGTAGACTTCATCTTTACTAACATTTCTCTGGTTCAAGATGATAGGTTTCCTCTCAGAGTGGGAAACCTCTGAAAGCTAGGGTTCAACTCTACTGTGCACATCTCTCGCCATGCATTGGCTTGTAACTTCCTCTCTGCCGATTCCCTTGCCACACACCCTCTCCCATCTGTCAAAATATGCCACCTTAATCACGCTATTAGCTCAACCAAGCCACGTTTTCAAATTAAAATCATGCACATCATTACGCCCCTTTCACTTTTGCAAACCCTTTCGTATCCCTAATCCCAGCACCGCCACTTTATATTACTTGCTCACCAAGAACCGACGGTTACACTTCATAGTAAACTGCTTCTCCAGGCTACTCTTGCATTCCCGGCTCCATCACCCTCTTTCTCTTCTGTTACTTTCATTCGCCAAGCTTTTTCTCCCAAAAATGGTGGCATCATTATCCCGAGTTGATGACATCGCTGAGCACTTTGCCAATCTTGAACTCACAGAGGCAGAGGAAGCAAGTTTGGATGTTTTTTAGTTGTGACGACTGAAGAAACAGGATTTAACTACACCTGTTCTCTTCTCGGTAAGCTTCTCATTGCTAAGTCTGTTGATGTTAAGGCTATGGGTCGTTCTTTCTCCAAATTATGGTGCTTGGAGGATCAGCTCACTGTCCGCACTTTGGGCTCTAGCATTTACCTGTTTGAGTTCCCTGATGAAGAACGTAAGTTTGAAGCTTTGGGACGTGGTCCATGGACGTTCGAGGGATGTTTGATGGTTTAACTAAGATCGACCATCACCAGCCTCCTCAGGCGCATGAATTCCACTACGTTCCTTTTTGGGTTCGAGTGCATGACATTCCTATGTGTCAACCAAGTTCTTTCAACTACACATACGCCTGTTGCAGATCAACTTGTGCTCTCTGTTCCATCCGCTAAGTCGCCATCTGTTGCGCACCATGCTCAGGCCGATGCTGGTTCTTCCAAGGAGCTTGTTCAAGGTGATCAAGAGATTGAAGAAGGTGAGATTGTGGCTTCTCCAACAAGTTCTTGTAATCGAAAGCGCAAGCAGGAAGAGGATACTTCTGTTTCTTCCCAAGTCGAAGCTTCTGTTGACGTTGTTGTTCCTAAGTCATCCAAGCGGCTTAAGAGTTCTGATTCAGGTGGATCACCACCGCAGGCGACCCGGGGGATACCTCGGGTCACCAAGCATAATGTCTGTGTTAGTTACGAACTGCCGTGGGCTCGGTAGTAGGGAGGCGGTTCGCTGGTTGTTAAGGTTGGTGGCTAGTGAAGCACCGCTTTTTATAATTTTGTTAGAGATGAAGCTCTCTGCTTTTGAGATGCGGCCTGTTCCATCTAGACTTAGGGGATATAATTGGGTGGCGGGAGATAGTGAAGGAAGGAAAAGGGGGGTTGCTTTGTTTTGGAAGGATTATGTAAGTGTTTCTTTGTCTAGTTTTTCATCCCATCATGTGGATTCTTTTGTTTGTAATCTTGGGGGTATGCAATGGAGACTTAGTGGAGTCTATGGTGGTCTTCTGTAACCGAAAAATGGAAAACATGGCGACTTTTACGTTATCTTCATTCGCAATGGGTGGGCCCTTGGGTTATTGGTGGAGATTTTAATGAACTTTTGCATACGAGGGAACATTGTGGTAGGGGTTTTCGGTCGCAGTCTGCGATGGGTGCTTTTCGGTCTTGTCTTCGGGATTGTTCCCTCTTAGACTAGGGCTACAGAGGTACTTGTTTCACTTACTCCATCGTGCAGCCCCGCCTCTACATGTCAAGAGTCGATTAGATCGTTTTATTGCAAATGATGATTGGTTAGCTATCTACCCACATGCTCAGAATTACCACTTGTGGTGGGGCCATTTCGATCATAAGCCCATAAAACTTTTACTCCAGCCCGCTACAAGACGTGGTCCCAGGCCTTTCAGATTTTAAAATTGTTGGGCTATGGATACTGAGTGCAGACATATAGTGCAATTGACTTGGACTGCCATTGCGACAACCTCCAATTATGAAACTAAGGTCAAATGTTGTGGAAGACTGTTACAGGCTTGGGGCACCAAAAAGATATGGGTTGAAAAACATTCCCTGCGCGAGGCCCAACAGGAACTTGACAGTATTGATAACCAGATCCCTTCTGTTGACAATCAGCCCCGTTGGAGGCAGTGCTCAACGACAATGGACTCGCTTTTGCTTCGTGATGAAATTCGTCTCCATCAGCGATCCAGACTCAATTGGCTAAAGGCAGGTGACAGGAACAATCGGGTCTTTTATAATAAGTACCACTCTAGATCGCGACGTAATCAAATTTTCACTCTTTCATCTCCGACTTTGCCTCCTGCAATGACCTGGCCTGGGGTGGAATTCGTAGCACACAGTTTTTTTACGGATATTTTCTCCACTACAAACCCAGAGGAAGATTTGCATCTCCTCGCTTGTGTTGAGGATAGGGTACCCCCTCATCTGTTTGATTCTATGGGTACGCCTTTCACACGCGATGAGGTCGTAGTCGTATACAAGCATTAAATCCTTCAAAAGCCCTGGGCCCGGATGGCATCAATGGTGTTTTTCTGCGCACCTACTGGCCTATCATAAGTGAAGATTTTATTGCCACTGCTCTAGACTTCCTCAACTCCGACAACTCAGTGCTTTCTATCAATCATACGTATATTGCACTTATCCCAAAAAAGCAGGGTGCTATTTCAATCACGGATTTTCGACCCATCTCCTTATGCAACACTTTGTATCGGGTTATATCCAAAGTCTTGGTCAACCGTGTACAGTTTGTCATGCCTTTGGTCATTTCGGATAACCAGGGCGCTTTTGTCAGGGATCGTCTGATTACTGATCAAATCCTTGTGACCCATGAGATTTTGCATTTGATGCATGCTTCTAAGGCCAAACTTTGAGGTTACTTTGCTTATAAAGTGGACATGTCAAAAGCTTTGATCGAGTTGAATGGTCCTTCATCTTGCAAGTTTTGCAGAGGATGGGTTTTCACCCTTTCTGGATCCGCGCTGTCCGTAAATGTCTTACCAGTTCCACCATGGCAGTCCTTATAAATGGGTATCCGGGTACCACTTTCCACCCACAGCGTGGGCTTCGTCAGGGGGACCCTCTATCGCCTCTTCTCTTCATATGTTGCATGGAAGTTCTGACATCGGCTTTGCAACTTGCGTCTCAGGTCAACCATTATGCGGGGGCTGTCATCGCCCATCACCAGTTTACTATTTGCTGATGACTGCATTCTCTTTGGTAAGGCAACTGTGTCAAATGCTCAGGCCCTATCAAACATTCTTGACAATTTTAAATTGGTGTCAGGTCAATGCATTAACGTTGACAAGTCAACACTCATGTTCTCCCGCCACTTATCCTCGCCCACATGCCAGGGTGTTGTGACCGCCCTACAAGGGCGAGTGGTTCAAGATCTTGGAATGTATTTAGGGTTCCCTGTACATGTCGGTCGCAGTCGGAAAGCAGTATTTGCATACATCACAGACAGGGTTACAAAACACATTCAAGGTTGCCCCCAACACACCTCCTAGGCAGCACGTGTTTAAATCTCATCAAGTCTATCCTGCAAGCCATCCCCACGCATGTTATGTCTATCATAGAGCTTCCCAAGTCCTTGCTCCAGTCTATTAAAAGTATGATTTCCAGATTTTGGTGGAGCGGTTCTTCAGCAAAGACAATTCATTGGAAGAGTTGGCACCACATGTGCCTCCCGCTACACTCAGGTGGTTTGGGTTTCCGGGATTTACACAGTTTCAATCGTGCTCTTCTCGGAAAACAACTTTGGCGCATCATGACCAAGCGGGAGTCTCTGCTTTCTAGGTTCTACACGCCCGTTATGTAGGGGTTACCCCCTATCAGAATCTGCAACCGGTGGCCAACTGCAGCCCAATCTGGAGAGCTTTATTAAAGGTACGCCACCTAATAGACCTAGGGAGCTGCAGACGCGTAAGTAATGGCCTCACCACTCATGTCTCCGATCACTGGATACTCTCAAAAGAGGGAGGCAAGCCCTACCTATGGTCAATCCCCCAGACCCTACGCCTTGCCCGGGTTGCGGATCTCATGTTTCTCCTCCTGCATGGAATGTTCAGCTCCTTCAAGCTCACTTCCACCCGGAGGATGTGGATCACATTTGTCAGCTTCCCCTTCCAGATGATGGGTCCATGCCGGACTCATTGTTCTGGGGTCTTACCAAGTCTAGCACATACACTGTCAAAAGTGCTTATCATTCAGATGTTGCCTTTTTCGCACTTCCAATCTTCCACGCCTACGGGCATAAATACTAGGCCAGACCAAGCAGCTAAGCGTTTTTTGAGGCTTGACTTACCACCTCGTGTTTGGATTTTTGGCTGAAAACTTCTGCATTGAGCCGTTCCATGTAATGCGGTGTTGGCTTCTCGTTTGCATCGCAAGGATTTGGCGCCTTGCCCCCTTTACGGAGCATGTGATACTTTCCTTCCTGCTTTTTACAGTTGTCCCTCTGTCAGGTCTTACTGGGACCATTTGGGAGTCACTCATTTGCCACTTGAGCTTACGGATGCAGCTTTTATTGACTGGTTCACACACACATGCTTAGCCCTGCCCCGGGCTCACCTCTCTCGGCTTCTTTCGCTTTTGTGGAGCCTATGGTATGCTCGCTGCCAGGTCGCCCATAAGCAAGTGGCATCATTCGAGGCTTGTTGGTTTTATGCATACAGCTTTCTACGCAACAGTTACGCAGTAGCGACCTCTACAGTGTGAGCGGTTTTGTCCACACACCGCACTACCCATCATGTCTGGGCAGAGATATCGGTTGATGCTGGTGTTGATAGGTTTGGTGCGTTTGGTTTGTCAGCAGTTGCCACTGTTCTGGCTCTGCAATGGGGGCAGCAGTCATGGGAGGGAAAAGCTTTCAGATTCAACCATCCCAGGCTGAGGCTATAGCGGTTGCTTTAGGTCATGCGCTCGCTCAGCATCTACATCTGCAGCATTTCCGTCTATTATCAGACTGTAAAGCTACTACAGACTATATCTCGGACTTTCAAGTTAAGGGTTTGGATGATGACACGCAAGCCCTACTTCATGCAGCTCTTGCTCATTTACACCCTTTTTCAGATGTAGCGTGGTTTCACATTCCTAGATATGATAATGTAATAGCCCACAACCTAGCATCTCATGCTAGAAATGCACAACTCCAGTTGAAAGTCCTCTGTACGGTCACTATTTTCTTAATCACAACTCGTCGGTTATTTAAAAAAAAAAACATTTCTCTAAACTGTATGTAACATACGGCAGCATAATTTTGCTTTTCCACTCCCTGTTCGTACAATTTTGTGACATTATTTGCATTTTATCCTTTACTCTATACTTGGCCACGTCTCACCATCTTTTTTTAGAACGTCTCAACTTTTAAGTATAATAACAATAAGAATATTAATAATAATATTTCGGAGAAAGGGCCCATGCGGGCCAGATATCTTTCTGCTGAGAAGAAAACACGCCAGCTCACCCCTCCTCTTTTGTCTCTAGCACTCTGCGGGCTGTCCTCCCAATTTCCTTGGCGCGGGGAAGTGGGCTGCGTGGCGTGGTCACAGAAAGGGGTCCGGATCGATGGAGGGATTTTAAGGTGAGGATATCTGGAGTCGAAATAGTGGGGGCGGTTGTCTTTTGTTTCCCCCACCTCATTCACTGGTAGTGGTAATGCATCTCCAATCTCATCCTCCCATGGCTGCTCTGCTCATTTGAGCGCTGTCCGTGAATCTCTTCCCATTACAGATATAGTTAGATCTGCTTCGCTGCCTCCACTCACCGACACTCCACTTTAGCCACAAATCTTCCAAAAAGCTTCTTTACTTTCTAAATTGTCTCTCTCACCGTAAAGTGCGCTACATCTCTCTCTATCTCATATCCTTCTTCTTCACTCTACTTCCTGGTCAAAGCTAGCACTCTACTTTCAACTTTTTTTTTCTTTCCGGTTCACTGTAGACTGTTCCCTTCCCCACTCTCTTTCTTCCTTCTCCATTGTCGACACACTCTCAAATTCCACAATGATCCCTTAGTCATCCCGAGAGACGTCTCAAACACTATCAAATCCTTCCCTCTCCAGCTCCATTAACCCTTTCATCAGGATGGGAGTTGAGCTACAGAGAGGTACGACGTTCTATTTAGTCTCTCTCTGCACGCTACTCTCAGCTTTAGCGGTGTTTGGCGCAACGGATCCGGGGGACATTGTGATTCTAGAGGAGTTTAGGAAAGGGATAATCAATCCTGAGAAATTAGGCTGGCCTGAGCATGGTGACCCCTGTGGCCCTCCGAGTTGGAAGTACGTCTTCTGTTCTGCCGGTAGAGTCACTCAGATTCAAACCAAGAATCTTAACTTAGCTGGTTCATTGCCAAAGGACCTCAACAAGCTCACCAAGCTCTCCAATTTGGGTCTCCAGAATAACCATCTGTCCGGTCCACTTCCGTCTCTCACCGGGCTATCCGAGTTGAGGTACGCTTTTTTGGATAACAACAATTTCGATTCCATCCCGAATGATTTCTTTGATGGGTTGGATGCTCTAGAAATTATGGCCTTGGATCACAATCCCTTGAACGAGACCACGGGGTGGTCATTGCCGATTGCGCTGTCCAACTCTGCTCAATTGGCTACTCTGTCTTTGATATCGTCTAACTTAGCTGGTCCACTGCCTGACTTCCTGGGAAGTATGGTGTCTTTAACTTCCCTGAGACTTTCGATGAACCGATTGTCTGGTGGTATTCCTGGCACTTTCAATGGGTCAAATTTGCAGTTTCTGTGGTTAAATGGTCAGGATGGTGGCGGAATGACCGGCCCGATTGATGTGATTGCTACCATGCCTTCTTTAACGAGCGTTTGGCTCCATGGAAATTCGTTTACCGGATCTATTCCATCCGCCATTGGAGATCTAACTTCTTTGAAGGACTTCAATCTGAATAGCAATGAGATGGTTGGGTTGATCCCTCCTAGTTTGGCTGATCTAGAGCTCGACAACTTGGATTTGAACAACAATCATTTTATGGGTTCCATTCCAAAGTTTAAGACCAAGAATGCCACCTATAGTTCCAATTCTTTCTGTCTGACGACTCCCGGATTGCCCTGTGCTCCTGAAGTTACTGCTCTAATTGAGTTTCTGGAAGGGCTGACCTATCCCGTACAGCTTGTTTCCTCATGGTCTGGTAATGACCCTTGCGGAGGATGGTTGGGGTTGTCTTGTGATTCCAATGGGAATGTCAATGTCATCAACTTGCCAAATCATGGTCTGAATGGCACCTTAAGCCCTTCCGTTGCGAAGCTAGGTTCGATGTCTAAGATCATACTCAGGAACAACAATTTAAACGGTCCAATACCGTCGAATTGGACTACCTTGAACTCCCTGACCTTGCTGGATCTAACTGGCAATGACATTGCCCCTCCATTACCCACATTTAGAAAGGAAGTGCACCTGTCAATAGACAAAGTTCTTTCCCCAACTCCCAGTGAGCCTACAAAATCACCTTCTTCTCGGGTTGGCACTTCCAGCCCTCCTGCTGGCAGCTCCAGTTCTCCATCCATTGCCTCACCCTCACCTGTCGCCCTATCCCCACCTGATACATCTTCTTCACCAACTACCTCATCATCACAATCACAATCACAACCACATAATATTTCTGCATCTAACTCTACTAGCCACGGCCTCTCCAGTAGTGAAAAGCAAAAGCCCTAGATGGCCTAAAATAGTTGCTATAGCAGCTCCTGTGGTGAGTGGTGTATTGATTGCATTCTTGTTAGTCCCACTCTCTTTATGCTATTTTAGGAAAAGAAGAAGAGATGTTCACCAAGATCCAAATGGCATTGTCATTCACCCTGGTGATTCAACCGATCCATATAATGAACTTAAGATTGTTGTCACTGATCCTAGAAACGATAGTGTCTCTACTGGAAGTGGGTCCAGGGGAAGTTCTGCAATGGATGAATCCCACACAATTGAAGCGGGTAACTTGGTTATATCAGTTCAAGTTCTCCGGAAAGTGACCAAGAATTTTGCCTCTGAGAATGAGATTGGCCGTGGTGGGTTTGGAGTTGTCTATAAAGGAGAGCTGGATTACGGAACCAAAATCGCTGTCAAGAGGATGGAATCTGGAGTGATCAACAATAAAGCCTTAGATGAGTTTAGATCAGAGATTACTGTTCTTTCTAAGGTTCGCCATCGTCACTTGGTTTCTCTGCTTGGTTATTCTGTCCAGGGAAATGAAAGACTCTTAGTGTATGAGTATATGCCTCAAGGGGCACTCAGCCGACATCTGTTCCACTGGAAGAGCTTAGACTTGGAGCCATTGTCATGGAAACAGAGGTTAAATATTGCACTTGATGTTGCTAGAGGGATAGAATACCTTCATGCCTTGGCTCACCAGAGTTTCATACACAGAGACCTTAAGTCGTCAAATATCTTGCTTGACGATGACTTTAGGGCAAAGGTATCAGATTTTGGTTTGGTCAAACTCGCTCCTAATGGTGAGAAATCTATTGTTACAAGACTGGCTGGGACGTTTGGATACCTCGCTCCTGAATATGCAGGTAATGTGATTCAAAGTTTTCTCATTTTGGGTCCAATTATACATATGCATATACCTATGTATCCTGTATACTATAGATGGATAGATGAAATCCAGTTCAAGATCTCTTTACTGTAATGAGATAAGGCTAGTATATATACAAGGAGAGTATCCTATAAATTCTCCGGTAATAGTAACTGATACCTAACGAATAGGTCAATAGATAACAGAATTAAAAATTATAATAATAGTTATATGCAGTAATTCTAATTATTCTTGATATATAATGATATAAAAGTCAAACTTTCTTTTTCTTAACAGTTACTGGAAAGATCACAACTAAAGCTGATGTATTTAGTTTCGGGGTAGTCCTGATGGAGATACTGACTGGTCTGATGGCCCTTGACGAGGATCGCCCGGAGGAAAAACAGTATCTGGCAGCCTGGTTCTGGAGAATCAAATCAGACAAAGAGAAACTGATGGCATCAATGGACCCTACCCTTGACATCAAAGAGGACACCTATGACAGCATCGCAAAGGTCGCTGAGCTGGCAGGACACTGCACAGCTAGGGAGCCTGGGCAGAGGCCTGAAATGGGTCATGCGGTCAGCGTGTTGGGCTCCCTAGTAGAGAAATGGAGGCCTCTGGATGAGGAGTCTGAGGACTATTGTGGGATAGACTACAGCCTGCCATTGAACCAGATGGTGAAAGGGTGGCAAGAGTCCGAGGGAAGGGATATGAGCTACATGGATTTGGAAGACAGTAAAGGAAGTATTCCATCAAGGCCTACAGGTTTTGCCGACTCTTTTACTTCCACTGATGGACGTTGATAAGGAGCACCTAAGAACAGCACTTGTCAATTAGCTTTTGGCGCTGCAGCGGCTTTGAAGTGCTCAAATGTATGGAGGTATGCCTGTTCCAGGGTATGAAGTGTAGATATTATGCTTTCTGTTCTGGTTTCATTCACCATTTTGTTGAAAAAAAACCAGTTTCGGGTTATCGAAGCTGAGAAGTTATGATGATCATAATGATGTTCTTGGAACTGCTGCCAAGGAATCCCAAGTCTCTTTTCTTTCATATTTCCTTCCTCCCGGAGATCTTATGATGTTGTAAATGTAGATAGAAAGCACATGTACCATAGAGTTTTTTTTCTTCATAAATGCGGGTATCTATCCATGTGCATTTTCTTTTTTGTCTGGCATCTGTCTTAGGACCGAAACATGTATCTGCTATTAAAGTCCCTTGGCTTGGAGGCTCATAAAGTTATTATCGGACGCTATGCTAGATTTTTATCTATACATTATTTTTGTTGACTTCACTGTACTATTTTTCTCCATTTTGACCTGTCAATGTGGGTCCAAGTGTATCGTGCTAAAAATCTGAAATAACCTTACTCTAAAATAAATTTCTACTATAGGGTTTGGTTTGTAGACAGCTGCTTTTGGGTTCTGCTGGTTTTGGATGTTTGGTAGAAGCCTGTAACTGGTTTTAATAGCAAATTGTATGTTACATCTAGTAAAAAAAATGTACAAATGTTTCTATTACAATTTGATTTTTTAGAAGCTTTTTCTCTTGTGGATTCATTTATTTATACAATTTCATAGACCTCACTCATTTGCATCTCCAAAGTTATCCTAAAATGATTGTTTCTTAACATAGTGGTATGGACTATCCATCCGATGACAACGACTTTCATAATAATCTTGGTTATTCTTATTGATACTTTCTATTTAAGCCTCTCAACAATTTTATTACTTGCGGCGGTAGCTTGTAAATTTGAAAAAAAAAAACAAAACAATTGCATTATTACTACATGTACATAGAACATTTCAGTGTATTATTAGAACTTTATCTTATTATTACAATATCAAAATGTCGTAAATTTTGTAGAACATGTACACACTTCATTGTATTATTACAACTACAATAGGCATCAATTGGTTCCTAAAAACAAATACGTCTGCCAATATGTCTTAGGTTGTCAAATCCCTATTGTCTACCAACATCTCTTAGGTTGATTAATCCTTGTTTATTGCTAGACTATAATTCAGTCATCACTCCAATCGATAGATGTTATAATTTGACACTACGCTCAAAGTAAAGCTTGTTAGCCACTCATCATAGCTTTAGCAATTAAAAGAATACTAAACATAACTAAGATTACAACTTCTCATTTAAGGCTCGGAATCATGTAGTATCTGTTAGTCATTTGTAGTTTTACATAGAACCGTCCACCTAGAAGTACTAAGAGAGTTGTACATCCTAGTAATGGCAACAATTCTAAAACAAGAGGTAGATAGCTGTAACTCAAAAGGTTTAAGTGTCCTAACAATTAGTATTAAAGGCCAACTTGCAAAAATATTCATCATTGTAATTATAATTGAGTCTTAAAAATGCACAAATTTCATAGCTACTATTTAAGGCTCAAAAAAATGAGAAGTACCTTTAGATTATCGCAATTATTTTTCATAATGTAGTTGTGATTGCCTCCTTGTTTACCAAATACCGACCAGATCAACCAAGTTATGAGCTCTCTGTTGATGGCAACAACATGGTAATGCAAGGACAATAGCTATAAAATTAGGATTTATGTACTCAATTATGAGCCAGATATTACTTTATGGTAACTTGTTACCTTAGTTAATACCCACATCTTGTGAAAGGTAGCATGTACCAATGATCCGGGGAGTGCAACAATAAATAAACAACCTGCTCTAGGTAATAACATATCCATTAATCAGCCACACAATCAACCACAAATGGAATAAAAAATGCAAACCCAAAGGAAATCACATAACAAAAAGTGTAAGAACTAGAGTGAACAGAACTTCCAATACATATTTCATGGGTTCAACAAAACAGTGCCCCCACAGTGACTGGCTCAACAAAACAGAGTAAGGACAAAATCGTGTGTTGGAAAGATGAGTTCTAAAATCGTTTTTTTGCAAGACAATTTCTCAATTAATAAAAATCACGAAAATAACTTCAGAGGTCGTCTCTTGATGACTTCTTAAGAAATAGTGAAATCGTCTCTTTGAGAGACGATTTCATGGGTTCTTAATTCCACCAACGATTTCTTCCTTTCCCTTTCTCATCTTTATGCTTGCATTCAAAACCAGCACACCCCTCTCTTCTCTGTTGTGACTAGAAATCTCCTCCATACCGCCTCGTCTCGCCGGAGAAGCCACTGCCGCTGCCACCGCAGAAGCTGCTGGCGCTACCATTTGACTGCTTAACCCCCGTTGGATGGCTCCGTTGCCACCGGACTGCTCTGCCACCGGACTGCTCCGCCGCCACTAAACTACACCACCGTCGGAGTGCTCCGCTACCGCTAAACTGCACCACCGCCAACACCTACATTGTGCTTTGAGATAATATCTAACCTAGAAAATTAGGTAGGAATTTGGTATTTTATAAAATTATAGTGTTTGTTGATTGATTGTGGTTGTTTGTGAAATTATAGTATTAATTGATCATTTAGAGTGCTTTGTGAAACTATAGGTAGTTGATATGGTTGCATTATAGTATTAATTGATTATTTGTAGTGTTTTGTAATATAATAATGTTAGTTGATCATTTTTGGTGCTTTGTTTGGATAATTTTATGTGCAATCATCTAAATGTTTGAGATGTTGGATTAAATCTATGATGACACAATGGTCTTTCCAAATAGGTGGATATGTTTGATTTCATCCAATGTTTATGCATGTTAATAGCAAAATTGTGCACCAGATAAATGGAGCTGATTATGAGGGTGGTGTAACAGTAAAATATATGTTACTATATCTCTACCACCTAAGCAGTGTACCCATCATTTTATGAAAATAGTGATGAAGAGGGTTGTAATTGATCATTTAGAGTGCTTTGTGAAACTATAGGTAGTTGATATGGTTGCATTATAGTATTAATTAATTATGTGTAGTGTTTTGTAATATAATAATGTTAGTGGATCATTTTTGGTGCTTTGTTTGGATAATTTTGTGTGCAATCATCCAAATGTTTGGGATGTTGGATTAAATCTATGATGACACAATGGTCTTTTGAAATAGGTGGATATGTTTGATTTCATCCAATTTTTATGCGTGTTAATAGAAAAATTGTACACTGGGTAAACAAAGCTGATTATGAGGGTGGTGTAGCAATAAAAATATATGTTACTATATCTCTACCACCTAGGCAGTGTACCCATCGTTTTACGGGAATAGTGTGAAGTGGGTTGTCGATCTCAGGGACCTCGTTCAATTTAGAGACAATTTATTAATTAATTGAGAAACCTAAACCAAACTACGAAAACAGGAAATGTCACTTTTTAATGTTTAATTAATAGTTGAATGACTGACTTAATAAACAAACATAAAATATTAAACAATAAAAATAAACTAACTAAAGAAATAGAGATTGAAACTTTAAATCTAAGAAAACACGCCAGATTGTTTTACAAATCTTCACTTTCTAAATCTATTAATGAACTTTTCCCTAATTCTGCAATAAACTTAGTAATTTTAATTAATCCATTGACCGGTCTCTCCACAATTTCATCATCCTCTAGACATTGCACAATGTCACGCATCCTATCCTCTTGCATCAGAAGCCCCATATCTGAATTCTGTTGTACTCAGTCCATCTACCATTTTCTGTTTGTCGACGGTAGCAGTTTTAGTTACCTTGCCCTCTCTAACCACTAGATTATGGTAGTCTAGCTTCTTAGATCCACATAACATGTCTTCCACATGGTTAACAAGTGACAAATTTTATGTAATCTTAAGTTCCTTGAACTTGATGAAAAGCTGATCAAATAAGCCAAATCTCGGGTATAGCTCACATAAGTGGCTTTTTCTCTTCTTTGAATTAATCGTTTGGAGCTCTTCCACGTAATGTTGTTGTTGATACTTGATCAGCAACGTAGTGAAGTTTGCCTCAAACTCTTCAATTGCTTGCAAAATGTAAGACTTTATGTTGTGACCTTGTTTTGCTGATGATTGCCACTTCAGTGAAAGTAGTACTGCAGAGCTACTAGCCCTCAAGATCTTCCAGTTCGAGTAGCGCTGCACAGAGACTTCCACTTTCATGCATTACTCCTAATTGATACTTGACGCGCACGGACTCAAAACCTGTCAACTCTGAAAATTATGGAAACGTGAAGACTCACATTATGAAGATTGTGGAGGAGCAATACCATTCCAAAATTTGCGTAACTCAACTAAGCATCACTCCACAATCAGCATTCGATACTTAGCATCTCTAGTTTATATATAAACACGCATTTGTAAAAAGAGAAGTGTGCATCCGGGTTTTAGTTTTTAGAAGAGAAAGATATTATTTGAGAGAGATATCATTTTCGAGAGATCTTAGTGTGACTTAGTCACTTTAGCTTAGGAATATATTTCCTATAGAGCACACAAAACATTCCCCTTACTCCTTATTCTGTATTGATCTACTTCTAGAGTAAAGTGAGTGTTGGATGGGATAGAATACCTCTGTTGAATCCCAAGATAGGAAGCTAGGTTGTAATTCACTTCAAATTTCAATACAAGTAAAATCTTGTCTTGTTAAGTTTTATATAAAAGTTTTCACGTTATTATCTTTGGCAAATACTCGTCTCCAAGCAGAGCTGGTCTGAGACTAACACCTCAGACCTACTCGGTCAACACCCTGATCCTGTCAAGTGGTATCAGAGACTGCGTTGGTTGACAAATCTCTCCAAATGGCAGAAATCTCAAATTCCAACAACAACAACAACAGGATGCAAGTGCAAAATCCAAAGTTAACTTCCACAAACTACAACATGTGGAAAAATGAGATGGAGTCTCACCTCCAGTTACTTAACCAACAACTCTGGATTGTGGTAACCAAAGGTAATTTTTCAGTACCTGAAGGGAAAGACCCAAGCTCTTACACTGCTGAAGAGCGAAGGTGCGTTGAGCTCAATACTCAGGGCGTTCGAATAATCTACACCAGCCTTTCTCCACCCGAAAGAAGAATAGTATATCTCATCAAAGTGGCAAAAGACATCTGGGATCACCTTCGAGTTGTTCATGGAGGCAACACCGAACTATGAAAATCAAAGATACAAGAGGTGAAAATGGACTACGAAAATTTCATAGGGAAACCTGGAGAATCACTTAGCGACATGCTCGCCAGATTCACAGAGCTTACTGCTACCGTGGAAGAACTTCATATTGAAGAGTTCAACGAAAACATCAACAACAAGTTCCTGGACATCCTGGGGGAAAGTGGGCTGAGAGTGTTATCTCTACAAAAGCATCCAAAAGCTTAGAAAAATGGACTTTGACCGATCTAGGGTTTTACCTACAGTCCATCAACAAATATAAGATGAATGTCAAAATCAGAGGTAATACTTCTCTTTCCAATCACATTGTGTCTTATTCAAATGTTAATCAAGCTTTGCAGGCGAAAACTCCTAGTCAGACACCAGCTCTGTAGCATGACTCGTTCCACTATGAGACTACTCCTACTAGCCAGGACTTTATTCAATAACTTCGTGATACTCTGATCGATGGCATAATCGAAGAAGGTTCAACAAACACCTTTGAGGAAATGGCTATGCTGGTCAAAAATTTAAAAAGATTTATGAGTGGTCGATCAAACAAGAATGGTCCAAATAGGTTTATTCAAAATCAAAATCGGCCATATCAATCATACAACCGAAATGAGGAAGGGAACACAGGAGCAGGAGAGCGAGTATGCTTTAAGTGCTTGAAAATAGGCCGTTATGCTAACACCTGTCCATTAAAGAAGAAAGATGACCGAGAACAATCATCACTGGCGGCTAATGCAGCATGGGATGACTGCGATTCAGAAGAACCAGGGTCTGGGACATTTGGACTGATTTGCCTCATGGCTCACAAAAATCAGGTATGTAAGACTCCCTCTCTAGAGGTCATTTCAAATTTCTCAGAATCATGCACTATTCCTTCTTTAGATTTATCTACCTACTTCATAGATCCTAACCATCCTTAATTTAATCTGACTGAAGAACAAGAAAGGATAGCGCTGCTTTATGAAAAAAATACATGTGTTGAAAGGTCACGTCACTAACAACAGTCTCAAACTCCACAAATCTGAGCAAAATGTCGACAAACTCAAACAAGAGTTACAAGACGCACACACATTCATCAGTTTGTTGGATGATCAAATCATGTTTTTACAAAAAAATCTCAAAGAAAAAGGTCGTTTCAAACCTCCTCAGAAATACTTCAAACGTATTACCTTTGTTCGTGAAGTTGCTGCTATACAAAAACTAAAATTCTTTTATAACAAACTCCGTGAATCAAATGAAAGACAAATGAAACTCGAGAAGAAAATCAACTCCTTGTCCATTACCCTTAAAAGGGCACAAATGAACTTGGTCTCGTCTTCGAGTCCCCCTCACTGGCTAGAAAAAAAAGGTAAGGTAAACTTGGCTAAGATGGCTTCAAAGCCCAACGATCTCCAGCAGAGAAAACCTCAAAAACAGAAATTTGAAAACAAGTTTCATTGGCAAAAGAAATATGTCCACCTTCCTTCTTTATTGATTTGTGGATATTGTGGATATGACGGACATACACACTCTTCATTTTACAAGCTTGGTCGTGATTTATCCTTTAACATGTAGCGTATACATATTCTGTCTGTTGTTCGACGCAAGAGCAACTCTTATTCATCAAAAAGGAAACCCAAGTTTGTCTGGGTTCCCAAGACTAGCTAATCAATAATTGTCATGTAGGGAGAGAAAGTCGTGGACAATGACTCTTGGTTTTTGGATAGTGGATGCTCACAACATATGACAAGAGACCCTGACAAGGTCACGACTCTCTCAACACTATGGGCAAAAAGTCACTTTCGGCGACAATGCTCATGGAGAAATCATTGGTATTGGAACCGTTGGTAATCCCTCCTTGTTCAAAATAGAAAATGTAAATTTAGTAGATGGTCTAGGACACATTCTTCTAAGTATTTCTCAAATATGTTGTAACACCCCTGCCGCTAATCCAACCATTGACTCCTAACCCGTCTCATCTACCATCATCAAGCAGCGGAAATCAAACTACCAACGGCGGGTATTACAATACCGTTAGCCACCCACATGACTAACAAGGCCAAATCCAATACAACAAATCAATTACAATATCGGTCTAATGGGTTATTATACCGAGTACTCAACAACTACAAATGCCTTCCATTACCTAATCAATCCAAATACAATATAATACAACTTCAATTCGATTCTATACTAAGTTTACTACAAATTCCCAAACTTGTCAATATCATATCGGCCTTACAATTCCACAATACAACAAATACATTCCTTAGATATCTACCCATGCTTAATGACAACCCTGTCCTACTCTCGAACGATGATCAGCTTCCATGTACCTGAAAATAAAAACGGTGCCCCTAGGGGCTCAGCAAATTGCTGCATATGAAATTCGCATACCCCGCGTGCTAACGGGGGTACGCCGACTATTTTGGTCAAGAGCATGCGATTCATTTTAATTCAATCATCATGCATACAACATACCTTATATATGTACATTCACACAAATACTCCACATTCAACCAAGGAATACAATCACACTAACAACATAAGTTTGTTAGTTTGTATTACTTAATCTTAGGCCTTGAGGGTTTCTACCTCTCTATGCCTTACTCAATTACTCATTGTCTTACCCACTCTCTTGGGTACTCATACTCAAATTCTCTTACTCTCAACCTCAAGCAAGTTCTACAATGCTCAAACTCAATTCTCAAGTCTCTCGAGTTTCAACTCAATACTCAACACTCAATTCTCTAACCTCAATCAAATTCTCAAATCAAATACTCAAAGGTATATTTTAAGTCATTACCCATGACCTCCGGGTAGGGTCATACACAAGACCCACCACCGGGCTTACAAATACAAACGGGGCTATACAATTAGCTCCTCAAATTCTCAAATGTCCAGTTCTCTACCAGACTACTCAAATTCCCAAACCCCTTTCTCGGAGTCATTTCATAATCTCATAGTTTAGCCTAGAAGTATCTCTCTCGATATTCTCCATTAGCATAGGGAATTCTCAATGTCTAGTATTCTAGGATTTAAGGTTTTACCCAGCTTATCGAATAATCTCATGTTCGGGACATTGTTCATTTTAGTCGGATCCTCTCATTGCGGGTCGACTATCGTTCTAAGGGGCTTGGTGATCCCTTACCATACTTTACTTTTCTCAAGGTTCACATCTTGAACATTTATCAACCCTCTAAATAGAGGTTCATTATATACTTCCAATATTATTTGTTTTGTGGATTAAATCAATTCGGTTCTCTAACCGTTATCGGGAGTTTACTAATCCCGTACAATTCTCTCATGTTCTAGTGAGTACAAAGGTTTGCGTTATCGTTTCTTGGTTCGATAGGTTTAGTGTGTTCCCACGTATTCATTAATTTGCAACAAGACACTTTCTACGAGTCTTTACTCAAACAAGACTTAACTATGAGTCGAACTACAGTGCACATTCCACTAGTGGAAAAAACGTTTTATAACATGGCTAAAAAAGGGCTTTATAACACGGCCTTTAGCCGTGTTATATGCGACCGTCATATATAATTTGTACTTTATAACACGGCTGAAAGCCGTGTTATAAAATCAACTATATGACACGGCTAGCCGTGTTATAAATCGACTTTTAAGTGCCAAAAATATAAGGTTTTATAACACGGTTGTCACTTAGGCGTGTTATATAATGTTGTTTTATAACACAGCTAAGCCATGGGCGTGTTATAAAGTCCAGAATTCGGTGGCATTTTATTACACGGTTATATAGTTAGCCGTGGTATAAAATGCCACCAAATTCTGGACTTTATAACACGCCTATGGCTTAGCCGTGTTATAAACTTGCAGTTTTTTTCCAGTTTCTGCTTCTTTCCCACACATTTGACAGACACGTCCTCGCATTCAAAGCCAGTGTCTGGACAGCGTAGACTCTGTTACGAAATTTGCAAACATAGGGGGAATCAATGTGGGTTTGAAGAGGTTAAACAACAAGTAAAATCACTCAAAAAACATAGAGAATTAAGCCCACAAAATCAGAATTTCTAAACTCCCCATTGCTGAACAACGAAGTCGAATTGGATCACCACCTACCTCGATTGAAAGTGCCGAACATCCCGAATTTCGAAAAAGAAGAACAAACCACAAGCAAACAAACTCAGATCCGCACAAAACAATCACTAATTGTAATGATCAAGCCACAAAATCAGAAACCGCAGAACTCAAGCCAGAGCACAAACTGAGAACGAAAACTCATAATAACCTTGAATTTGAGGGAGAGTTACACAGCAGCAACCGAATTCAGCAAGAGAAGAGATTACTCTATAGAGGGAGAGGAGATCTAGCTGAATGAAGAATAGAAGAGGTGAGGCACAGGGAAGAGAAGAAGAGAGGCGTAGTCGTATGTGAGTGAGAGAGAGTCGAAGATTTGGAAGAGAGGCGCAATTGTTCGTGAATGAGGAGAAAGAAGATTAAATGGGTTATTAGAAGGACTTTATACCACTGCTAAAACTTAGCCGTGTTATAAGACGCAAAAAATTTTGTTTTTTTCTTTAAGCGCGATTTTTCAGCGCCAAAAATATATAATTTTTTGATCTTATAACACGGCTACCTATATAGCCGTGTTATAAGATATAAAAATTTGTATTTTTAAGCGGAATTTTTCAGCGCCGATATTAATTTTTTGATCTTATAACCGCTACCTATAAGCCGTGTTATAAGACATAAAATTTGTATTTTTTAAGCGAGATTTTTCAGCGCCAAAATATTTAATTTTTTGATCTTAGAACTCGGCTACCTATATAGCCGTGTTATACGATATAAAAAATTGCTTTTTAAGCGGGATTTTTCAGCGCCTAAATTATGGACTTTTAACACGGCTGAATGCTTAGTCGTGTTATAAGACTCAAAAATTTTATTTTTTTTCTTTAGCGCGATTTTTCAACGCCGAAGAGATATTTATTTTTTTTATCTTATACACGGCTAACCTATAGAGCCGTGGTATAAATGGGTTTATAACACTGCTGATCCTAGCCGTGGTATAAAATATGGTTTATAACACGGCTTATGTTAGCCATGTTATAAATATAATTATTTTTTTTATTTTTGAGTTGGCGGGATTTTGTAGCGCCAAATTCTCTAATCTTATAACACGGCTTACTATAGCCGTGTTATAAGACAAAGCAAAACGATTTTATTGTTTATTTTTCGCGGGATTGTGGACGGAGGATCTTATAACACGGCTATTTCTTAGCCGTGTTATATGAGCACGATAGTCGTGTTATATAATATAATATAACACGCTTACGTCGTAGCCGTGGTATAAAGCCCTGTGTTATAAGACTTTTTTTCCACCAGTGTTCAACATGAAGCAATTCATCCACAATCACACATTTCATGAATTATACAAACTTTAAATGCAAAATACAATCCAACAACAAGCAATACAATGCAAGCACAAGAGAGTGCAAAAACAATCCGATTCGTGTATTTATCTTGTTAACGTGATCACACAATCAAACAAGCACACAAATCGGAGTAGCCAAGGTAGCATACGGGGCATGAGAAAATCATACCTTTCACCGGGGTTAGCTTTACCGGGTCACCTCGCGTTCCTCGAGTCTTACTCTCGGACCACTGATTACATATCAAATGGTTCTATTAATATCAAGGTATCACGGTACGTAAAACTATTACTCCCGTAATTAGCCCGTTACCCCGTTACTTCCGTTTTACTCAAGTACACTTAATTGTCTCCACTTCCTCATTCACCTCTAAACTTATCTTCTTAAGTTCTTATGGGCCTATTTTTCTTCCTACCATCATTACCGTTCCTAAGGTTTACTACTAAAGTCTCACACATCTTTTTCTTATGCATATAGGCCCGACCGACCCACCGACCGACCCACCCCCTGTGTCGGTCGGATGCAGAGACATCCGGCTTTGGGAATTTACTCTCAACCGACCCACGAGCGACCCAATTACCCTGGGTCAGTAGGAGTCAGAAACTCTCAGACTTGAACTTCTACATTGGACCGACCTATGACCGACCCAATTCCCCTAGGTCGGTCGAAGTCAAAAACTCTCCGACTTGAACTTCTACATTGGACCGACCCACGACCGACCCAATCCCCCTGGGTCGGTCGGAGTCAGAAACTCTTCGACTGCAAATTTTTACACTCGACCGACCCAGCCATGGGTCGGTCCTACCCAGTTTACTCCTTTTGACTTTGTTTCAACTCCATTCTTCTACCCACTTCATGCCTAACCTTTTCCCATGTTTCCTACATATTTAAACACGCTTAAACACTCACTAGTAGAAAAAAGGCCTATTTCGGCGGTTCCAATGGGCCTATTTCGGTGGTTGTGAACCGCCAAAATGAGCACCGCCGAAATAGGTGTACCTATCTCGGCGGTTCTTAGAGCACAACCGCCGAGATAGACCTATGGGATTGACCGATGCTGAGTTTGACCATGTGTCTATCTCGGCGGTTGTTCTCTAAGAACCACCGAGATAGACTCATGGTCAAACTCAGCATCGGTCAATCCCATAGGTCTATCTCGGCGGTTGTGCTCTAAGAACCGCCGAGATAGGGGTATTTTTTTTTCATCCTAGCTTATATATATATATTCACCGCATTTGTTTCAATGAGACCTGTAATAAAGCTTCATCCATACAGGGAGCTCCAGCACACATTTAAAAAGTTATAAAAGCTCCCAATTAATACCAACGACGCACCACAATTTGAGAGTTAACAAAACCAATGCAATTACACTTATTTACACACTTTCATTACAAATAAAAACAACATTACAATTCAATCACATTACACCATCCACAAGTGTACAGAGTTACAATTACATACTCCAAAAAGTTCACAAAACATCTTCATGATCATCAATTCATTAAACTTGTGCAGACGAACTCCGACCATTCCTCAAGCATCTCAACAATTTGAGCATCATCATACTGACCACCTTTGAACACTTCTTCGTAAGCCTTGAAAAAAATGAACATTAATCTAAAACGTACAAGTCTAACAACATGTAAAGAGCATAACTGAAACTTTCAAAGAATGTTACCTTGTCTAACGAGTGCTCTGGTAAAAGGTTCGACGCTCCTACTATGTCACTCATGAATCTCATGACATAGTATCCACATTCTGAACCCCCAGGCTGCACCGGACACTATACAAACGCACATATTGACAGTTATAAACAAGTTTAAACATTATAACACAAATTTATCAATTAATAGAGTACCTTGACTAGGTTCCAAGGGATGTCACGCTTCATTGTTTTATTCTGGAGAGATAATGCAGCTCTCATGGAACTATATACATCAGCAATATATATAGTTTTAAGCATCAGTAGCAAGTTATGAAACAGTTAATGTTAAGTAATAATAATTGTTGTTTACGATAACAAACTAATTACCCCAGTATTGCGGTGGAGATCTTCGGTCTCTTGGCACCTTACCAAGTGAGTCAAATTGCAAGATTCGTGGGTGCTTCAACATCACCAGCACAAGCAATGACCAATGTCGACTGTCCACAAATTACACAATGTGTTGTAATCATTAAGCAACTAACACAAACTATATGTTTTAGATAATACTAAGAGAAATAGTCAAATATCATACCCTGAATGATATGGCAGCATAATAAATGACTTGTTAGAACATTCAAAGAGGGCATTCGTCATATACTGCATAAGGCCTTCCATATCACTTGTCATCTGGACTTCACTGCACATAGCAGGACACAGGAATCCGAATCTGTGATCTTCATAGACATTGATCGCCTTATCATGCACCCACCTATGAGGCAATATCATTAGTCGATCATTAACTTTTTATTCAAACATCTAATTCATCACCAATCAATGAATTCAAAATACAAAAGGTAGAAGTCACTCACATGGCGGCTGACTTGATAATCGACACATTCAACCAATCCCTCCTGAAGCACTCCTCGAAGTCGGACATATACATCCCAAATCGATGTATATCTTCTCCTTGAACTATAAAGTGAAATATCCGCTCGGGATCTTCCACAGTGAGGGAATCACAATCAGGTGGTAGCAGCAACAAGGATGAATGCAGAATCTGCATATTAGTCGGCGGGCCGGCCAATATTCTTTTCTCCACCAAAGCAGGTCTAAGCATGAAATTTGTGGATGCCTTTGATTGCACAGGTGCAGCAATTCTTTTTCCTTTGCCCTTATCAGTCTTTGGTCGGCTCATATCCTATGATATTAGTCTAATTAAGTATATGGATGCAAGGTGGTACACCAATAGTTTTATAGCAAGGGTTAAGAGTAAATACCTGCCCAGGGAGTCTGACCAATTGTACAGGCCACTGCACTGTCGCAGTTTGTGCGGAACGCAAGGTAGGTCTTTGAGGGATCGGCACCGGTAAACCGACGTCAGCATGCTCTGCAACAAATTCGTCCAGAAGCACTCGTGCATGGTAATGTCGGAGTGGTTCACCGTGCACAATATCACTTGGAAGAGAGGGGAAAAGTTTTCCCCATGCCACCATGACCTCTTCTACTCCAATTTGTAAAAACAGATGGCACTCAGTGGGTGCCTGAGTGTTATGTGGAACTTGTTTAGATAAAAATTGAGAATTCCTCTATGATGATATTAGTGATCAAGTGAAAAATCTTAATCGTCATGTACTCAATTGAAATGTTAGTCTAACCTTTAGAGATGCATAGGGAAACGGATCAGCCGAGTGGACACTACTTCTCACTACCGGTGCACTCTGCTGCTGAATGGGTGACTCAACTGGTGGTCGAGAAACCTCTTGGCTGTCATGCTGCTGTGGCTGAAGCCTTGACATAGCGTGAGCGATCCTCTCGTCGACGCTCTGAGTAATCCTCTGCTCCATCTCAGCCAACGCTCTCAGGTGCTCCTCGTAGCTAATCGTCTTTCCCTGTGCACTTCTGGACCCGGGTACGCCAAATGCCTGGCGGATACCAACGTGCCCACCAAACCCAATGGCACGACCTGGATGATCCTTCTTACCAAGAGCGCGTGTAAGAGGATCATCATTCCTCTGTGAGGTCCAGGTGCCCTGGGTGAGCTGAGAGCTTAATTCACCCTAATACAACACACAAATACAGTTATTAGTTTAACATAAGTTCATATACAAATGAAATGAACAGTTTGACTAAAAATGAAATGATATCACTTACCATTTGAGCAATAACTGCTCTCGTGGCTTCATCGTATTGAGGATTTTCGGGAGTAGAGTTCTTCGGAATGTGGCTTAACTCCCACACTTTCATTCTTCTGCCACTGGCATCCAATGAGCCATCCGTGGGCAGATATCCCTTTTGCTCCCATTCTGGTACCCTTTGAGCAATACTTTTTCCACCTAAGTGGTGAGGGTACAGATTCTTCTTAGCATTTGCTTGTTGTTGCGCACGGAGAGCCTGCATAAATTAATGGGATCATGTTTAGTGAAATTGAACACAAAAAAACATAAGAAATTAAGATTCATTTATGTATGTATGACAATAAAGTGCACCTGGAACTCCGGTGTGTGACGCCTCTCAACAAATTATACCCATTGCTCTTCTGTTATGCCCTCGTAAACCTCCCATGGTGGTCTCTCACCGTCTCCACCATGATCTGGATCATCTGGATCTTCTGGAGTAGGCATCTTGTAGATGTACTTGTCAGCCAACTTATTCTTGTGGTCCCGGAACTGTTTCGACATCGCTGATAGCACATCCTTTTTAAGTGCGGGATCCACGGAGAAACGAGACTACGTACATGATCATTCAGTTAGTAAAGTAAACATAAATGTTCTATTATTTCACAAAAGATCATAGTAATAATGTAGAGATTTACCTGAAGACGCTGAAACATAGTATCCTTCAATGATTGAGGCACTTGCTTCCAGTTGTGGTTTATGTTGCAATATGACTTCACCAAATGGCTACCGTAAGCGGTGAAGTCATTCTTCCAATTTCCATGGGGTTGGTTGAACTGATTGAAGTCCACCGGTTTTGTAGGAGGGCCCTTGTTAGCCTTCAGCCCACGTGTTGCACCTCTCTTCTTTTGCTTCTTCGCCTCTGGTGGGACAACTGACTCCTCTTCGGTCTGCTGTGAAGGGCCAGCCTCAGTCTCGTGTACTGCTAACTGGTCCTTCTTCTTCTTTCCTCCTCTTGTGACCCGCTTACTTGGTCTATTCTGCTGTGGCTCAGGTTCTCCAGTCAAGAGAAGTCGTCCAATGGGGTCATCCATAGGGTGATCATCCACTGCAAAAAAAATAATAAAGCATTTTCATCAGATAAACTCAAAACATAAATACTATGATGCATAACAATAACAGTTAAGATGACATTACAGTCTACATTCTACTAACAACATTACCTGACACGTACAAAAACATAAATCATTTCATATTTTCTATCCAAACACCCTCATCATGGTCTGATCGTGCGTAGAGCAAATCATTTTTGGTATCATCAATCGAATCCGGTAATCCAGTAGGAAACAAGGATGTTTCCTCTACAATCCCATTTTCATCGTTATCCTCATTTTCATTTTTGATTACAACTGGCCTTCTTCCTGGAAGAACAACAGACCATCTGCAGTCTTTCGGATCCTCAACATACCACACTTGTTCACAATCCTTTCCCAGAACAAATTGATCATCATTATAACCATGTAACCATGAAAGATCAACCATGGTAAGCCCTCCATCATTTTGGTACCCGCATCGGTTGTCCACCCACTTGCACCGGAACAATAAAAAGGAATCAATGTCATAGTCTAGTTCCCAGATGTCCTCGATGACACCAAAATACCAACTATAGTTACTAACTGGTTGAGATCGGTTACCGCTGTTGTTATGCCCCATAATTTTTTTTTTATTTTATCATATTCCTTCTGATTCGCAAAGGGAGTTTATGTTATTTTGTAACCTTATACTAGAGTGTTTATGACATTCCTTAGATACTATTGTCATAGCTTGAGGAAGGAGAATTAGAAATAGCATGCTTCTATCATTTATTTATTTATTTGTTAGGGAAGGGACTTCTTAATTCTTTAATTTATTCTCTTCCTTTCTAAAACTTCTATTCACGTTATTTTTCTCCTTCCACTTCCCTGATGTCTATTCACGACAGTTTCATCACTCTCAAAACCCTCATCCCTTTGCTCATCCTCTTCTTCAATTTCTTTCAATTGTAATCGCTGGAGATCCGCCAGTGGAATTCTGTTCGTCTGTCAGTCGTCAGTCAGGTTTGGGTTGTAGATCTGATTCTCTTCTTCGTTGAGTCTCCCTTCTCTCTTTTCTAATTTCGATTTTGTATTTTGGGAATGGTTTGATTCGAGGGATGGTCGTTCGAAGGGAGATTCGAGAAGGCAGTTCGTAGAGTCCGCAGAGATAGCTTTGCTTCGGATGTGAGGTAGGTGGTAGATGGATTCAGTTGTGTGAGTTCACCCACGGGGGTTTCGATCAATGTTTCCGTATATGTTATTTGACTCTCTGATTTGTGGTGATTTGGGTGATTTCTGATTTGTGTTTCTATTGCGCTAAGACCCCGTGGGTAGTGTTTTGATTCGCGTATTTTGGTTATGTAAGTATTACTTTGACAATGGTGAATCTACCTCTATGGTTCCCTTCTGTTTTGTGAACTTTGAGTGCTTCTGATTTGAGAGTTCGGATTGTTTGATTGCCCTATGTTTGGTGATCGATCTCTATCTGATTTGTCTTGGTTTTGACCTTCTAAAACTGCCATGGTTATGGTTTAAAGACTTTGGTTTCGCACTGCATTTTTGACATTGTTTTGAGGACTCTGTTCGCATCTGATTTCGTTCTGGAAATTGAGCTTTTCGGCGCGTCCGAACTTCCGTCCGAACTTGGAAGTTCGGACACGCTCTGTTGCGGCTGGATTTTTCTGAGAGTTTCACTGTGTCCGAACTTCAGTCCGAACTTGGAAGTTCGGACACACCCCGTTTTGCGCCCTCTGATTTTCTCTTCGACATGTGTCCGAACCTTTAAGCTCGGACACATGTTCGGACTTCACACGAGTTGTTTTCCGAAGGACGTCCGAACATCCGTCCGAACTTGGATGTTCGGACACCTTGAAATTTTCTGCAGATTTGAGTTCGACCTGTGTCCGAACTTTGACGTCCGGACACAAGTTCGGACACCCCTCTGTTTTCACCATAACTTCTTCGTTTGAGCTCCGTTTTGAGTGCCGTTTGCGGCGTTGGTTTCCTCTTTCCGAGTACTATCTGTTTTCAGGTGTTTTAGCATGTGTTTAAGTGTTTTCTGATTTTAAGGTCTCCGTTAATCTTTTGAACCCTGTTTTGCTCTGAAAATATGATTCAACCTCTGACTTCAGTTTGCTTCCGTATTTACTAGTCGGGTTACGACTTCTGTCTTGCTAAGGCTTTCCATTGGTAAGCTCCTTCTATGATTTTGCTAAGCTCTCGCTTTCTGTTCTGATCTGGTTAAGACTTCCGCTCTGCTCTGTATTAAGCTTCGATCTGTTTGGATTAAGCCTCTGTTTTGGGACCTAGTTACTTTGTTTCTGAGCCGTGAATGGCTGGGTCGAGCTATTCCGTGGTATACCATGTAGACGTCACTCTGAGTGTGGGTCATGCCCAATCTGTTCTGTGGGGTTGACGAACCCTTTGGCCTTCGGGTCATTTCTGCGTTGTCGAGGGATCTGTTAGATCCATGGGTCTTCGACCCTTTCTGAGTGTTATGCTTGGTGCTAGTGTCCCACTTCTGATTGTTAAGAGTTCTGTTTTCTGTTAGCTCTATCTGTTTCTGATTTCTGACAGACTGCTATGTGCTGTCTTCTGAAAGCCTCTGGTTTACTAAGTGATCTGTTTCTGTCTGCTCTGTCTGTTTCCAAACGTCGACGGACTGCTGTGTGCTTTCGGTCTGCTGGGTATTTCTACTTTATAAGCGCTCTGCTTCGTCTGCTCTCTATCTGTATTTGATTTGAGACGGTCTGCTGTGTGCTTACCGCCTTCTGATAAGTTCCGGATTTTGCTAAGCTTCTGATTTTGCTAAGCTTCTGATTGTGTTTAAGCTTCTGAGTTTCTTAAGCTTCTGATTTCGTCAAGCTTCAGCTTCAGTTTACCTTCTGCTATTAAGTGTATGTTTTGACCACTGCTTAGCCTCTTCTGTTTTAGACTTCTGCCTATTTGAAAGTCTTCCGCTTTGACTCTGGTTTCGCTCTGGCTAAGCGCTTCTATATGTATAAGTATGTATGTTCAGATTATGTTTTGAGCATGCTCAGCTGATGAAGTTTATCACCTGCTGAGCAATAGTTTTGCTCACCCCTATCTCCGTCTGATTTGCAGGTTTTAGTTCGTGCTTGGAGATTCAGCTCTTACTTTCGTTTGGCATTTGAGTTTTGTATTTAGTTTGTTTGGCCTTAGGGCCCAGTTGTATTTAGATTATGCTTTGTATTTCAGTTTGGCTTCCGCCTGTGTATTGTAAGGACATGTTGTAATTGTTTATTTGGTAATATATGAGTTTCAGTTCTGTTTTGGGAGTTCGCTAGTGTAGTTGGTTGTTGTCTTAGGTAATAATAGCGCGGGGTGTAACGGTCTCTCAACCAGGGTGGTTTTGGGGTCGTTACAGCTATGGTACTCAGTGGCAGCAGCTTTAATTTTTACCCCACTATTCTGGTTTGTCGATTTGGCATCTTGACGTGCAGTGTAGTATGTATACCCACTAATATCATACCCCTCAAATGATGTAATATAGTTTCAAGTCCGATTGCCAAACATCTGATCTCTTCGCTTACAGCTTCTGGATCTGATGATGCTAATGTCAGCACATGATCTTTGAACCATTGGATAAAAAACTCGGTTTTGTTCCTTTGTCAGCCAAATGTGGCTTTTCAAAGGATTTTGATGCCTTAACTCAACCATATGGGTTCCAAATAAGGTTCAACAACCTCAAGATGTTGTAAGACAAACAAATGTGCTTGATGAATAAGTAGACGCGAAACTTGCACGATCTTTCTACCAATAACACCTTTACCCTTAAACCTGCCATAGTGTCGTGGTTTTTGGGATACCAATAGACTCTGCCTCACTCAAATAATCGGTCACAAATTCCGTGACTTCCTCAGTCACTGTTGCTTCAACAATGCTCCCCTCTGGTCGATACCTATTCTTCATTCTACTTTTCAGAATACCCATGTACCGTTCAAAAGGGTACAGTACCGTAAGTATACCGGACCACAGAACTGTATCTCGAACGATGTGCACAATTAGATGCACCATTATATCAAAGAAAGATGGTGGGAAATACATCTCAAGTTGACATAATGTGATAACAATTTCACGTTGTAGATCATCTAGAGACGTTACGTCAATTGCCTTGGAGCAAACAACGTTGAAAAAAAAACATAACCGAGTTAAAGCATTTCTGACATCAGATGGCAATATCCCTCGAATTGCGACCGGAAGAAGATGTAACATCACATGATAATCGTGAGATTTCATGCCTAAAAGTTTAAATCCTTCATCGATACAATGTCTTCCAGTTGAAGAGTACCCAGACGGTACTTTTACCGAGTGCAGACATTTGCAGAAACTAATCTTTTCAGCCTTTGAGAGCGTGTGTGTAGCATGCAGGAGGTAGGTAGTAGATTCGTTTCCGTTCTTGTGGGTGTAACTCCTTTCGTATACCCATGGTTTGCATGTCCTTTCTGATTTTCAATCCGTCTTTTGTTTTGTGGGTATATTGAGTAAAGTCCCACTCACTGCCTCACCAACGTTCTTCAACAATGTGCATGATGTCTAAGCAGTGTCTCACAGAAAGATGACGCCAATAAGGTAGTTCCCAAAAGATAGAACTTTTTTCCAAATGTTTTTCACCGGTTTTGATGTGTTCCAAATACATTTGCAATGTCCTTAACCTTTTCGTACACTTCCTCAGAGCTCAGAGGTAGACGGGCCACACGAGTTTCGGCTTGACCATTGAACAAATTTCTCTTCGTTACTCGATAAGGGTGATCTTCGGGGAGAAGACGTCGATGACACAATAAACATTCTTCCCACAATGTTTTAAACGGTCCGAACAAGTGTCTTCCTCGCATATGGGACATGCAAATGTTCCTTTAACCGTGTAACCGGACAAGTTCCCATACGCAGGGAAGTCATTGACGGTACAGAACAACAAAGCCTTGAGCGTGAAATTCTCTCTTGCATAAGCATCATATACCACGGTCCCCTCATTCCACAATAGCTTCTGATCGTCGATCAGAGGGGCAAGGTACACATCAATGCTATTACCTGGCTGCTTGGGACCAGATATCAGGAGAGATAACATGATGTATTTTCGTTTCACACACAACCATGAGGGCAAATTGTAGATCACTAGCAGAACAGGCCATGTACTGTGTTGACTACTCAATGTGCCGTACGGGTTCATTCCATCAGTACATAACCCAAGCCTCAGATTCATATCTTCATGTCTGAAATGTTCTTTGTACCGTCTATTGATGTTTCTCCACTGAGGCCCATCTGCTGGATGTCTTAGTTTCTCATCACTCTTTCTACCCTCCGCATGCCATCGTAAGTTCTTTGCATCTTTCGGATTTGCAAACAACCGTTTGAATCTGGGTATAATCGGCAAATACCAAACTAGTTTTGCTGGAGGGCTTTTTTATTAACGGAGGAGTACTCACCATCTTTATGCTTATACCGGGACAACGAACATTTCGGGCAATTGTCCAGATGTTCGTATTCACCCCTGTACAACACACAGTTGTTTGGACACGCGTGAATTTTTTGTACTCTACTCCCATTGGACACACCCATTTCTTTGCCTCATACGTGGTGGTAGGGAGACCGTTCTCATCCGGTAGCATATCATGAATCAGCTCGAGGAATGCCGTGAAACCTTTGTCACTCAATCCATATCTTCCCTTCAGGTTGAACAAATTCAATATAGCTGTCAATTTCGTGTACTTAGCGCATGTAGGATACACGCCATTTTGGATGCGTCCAACAACCTTTGATACTCATCCGACCGGTCGACAAAATTATCCTCAACTTATTAAGCATCTCGTCCATTTGCTCATCATGATAGAGTCGACTCACTGTCCATTGACTTCAGAAGCGCTTGGGAGTTCTGACTCATTAATAGTATCGAATGTCTGCTTGGTTTCTTGAGTTACAACCGATCGTGACTATAGGAATGAAGCATTATCTTCAACAGGTTCTCCATGAAAAATCCATTTTTTATAATGCGGCATGAAACCACGGGTCTTCACATGCAATTGTACGACGTTGATGCTTGAATAATGTCTAACCACACCACAATCAACACAAGGACATGGAATTTTGTCCGCCTTTGTCCTGTCCTTGTGTTGCACTGCAGCTTTGTAAAACTCTTTCTGCATTTTGTCAAAATGTTCCCTCTATCACCATACATCCAGTCACGCTCCATACTATATGTGCAACAGATCAAAGGTTGAGTTTAGAGCCATTGTAGAATATGGTATGTATTAAGTTGCACATGTTTATTTCTTATGGAGCATGACTGGGATGATTGTTAATTAGTCCTAGCCTAACTCTAAGGTTGCAAACACAAAATAAACTGCATTTTAAATTTAACAAATTGTTGCACTTCTAAAATAAACAGAAAACGGTGTTTAAAACAATATTACGAATACTTTTTTCTACAAAAAATTCGACATGACCTTTGCATAATTGTACACATCCCGTGCTTATTATTCAGCACTCACCAAAGTCATCACACCAACAAACATTCCAACAATGGCAGCAACCAACAATTAAAATAAATCATTCTTTACTAGCTAACTGAAAACCAATTGCGAATTCAGATCATCAAACCAACATTTTCATTCTCCACTGTATAAGTTCAAACCGGTTTTAGAGATTAAAACAGAATCGAGAGTTAAAATACGTACTTGTTTTTAGGATTTTGGAGAGGGGAGACTGTGCGTGAGAGGTAGGCTTCTGTGCGAGAGATGCAGCAATACCACTTCTGATATGTCTCTGCAAGGGAGCAACAAAAAATAAATTACAAAAGAAATGCATCAACAAATATGGAATGAAGCTAAATTATGTACTAGCACTTATATTTAAATACATAATTGCATTTAGTAAACAAAAAATAAGGTTTAGTTACTTACTTGTGCACAGAGGAGGAAAGTGCAACAGTAATGGAAGAAGGCGGGAAACAAGAGAGGTGATTCACGGACTTGAATGTAGTGAGACCTGATTAAAAAAAAATTAGATATTGTTAGACATATACACATACATCAAACAATATTATAGACACAAGAGAAACGCAGTAGTGTGTTTTGTTCCTTATATGCAGTTAGGTTGCAAATTTACAGTGAGTGAAGAGAATGAAGAGAATGAAGAGTTAAATTAAAAAAAATTATCGGTTCCTAAATGAATTGTTTTCAGCCCCTCTTCTCAATCGGGCGTGCGAGACGCGTGTACCAATACCAATCTCTACAGAGGCAACGCAGACGCAAAATAAATATGAATTGAGGGCGCAACACTATATTGCTTACAATCAGGGGCGCAACATAGTACATAAATCAACAAATAATTTTCACACTCAATCTAAACGACTCATAAAGATTGAACAATATTCACATCAATTAGAATAATTTTATATTAAACTTAACGACTATACAATACTCATATATATATACACTACCGAATGTTTAATAGTATTTTTTCCAATGAATGAAGTTGTTCATAACAACTCATAAATGATAAGATCAAACTATAACTTACATAACAACCTAAATTGTATTTTCCATGTTTAACATGTTATCCATAATTTTCAATATACCTCTTATGCATCACACTCTTGTATTAACGATAATATAATATCATAATCAAATATGTAAATTATAAACATTATCGTTAGCTCATTCAAACAAGCACAATAAGAATTTTTTTTAGTATAACTCTAATACAATCTACAGAGAGTGGGGAACTTAGTGTCAAAGATGATAACTCATCAACTTGACTACATTGTTTATGAAGACAAGGAGAAACTCTTAATTGCTTAACTTATATTACTTGTTCGAACAAGTAAACTTACATTTGTGATTAGTACAAATTTTGTGCAATTAGATAAACAAAATATACATGCCATTTTCATTGCATAAGGAAAAAATAATTTAAAGATCCCCACCGCACTTTTACTATTAAATAAACAATACAATATTTAAAATCCTTTTCTTGAAAACAAATTTAGTTATGAAATTTTTCTGATTTATGTGTTGCTTATTTATGCAAAATAACTAGCAGAGATCTCACTCACCAATGTATATTTACAATGTATATTTACTTATGAAATGTGAATTAACAAGTAATTTTAAGTGGACAAATAAGCTAACCTAACTATACTTAAACAAATAATGCTCAAACATTGTTCCACCCCATATATAAGCATAATAAATCTAGCCCAACTACGCTAACCTAACTATACTTAAAAGAAGGGCCAAAAACAGCAAAAAAATTCACTCGGACATTTCGTCAAACACCTTGTGTGCATACATAAATTTATTAGTTTAACAACCAAATCTTGCAAAGATTTCACACACACAATACATATCAGCATCCACAATCACAATGTGACAACAATCTATCAATTTTAACAACACATTAGCAATTAATTAAACAAAACCGAAACTTAAAGTTAGGTTTTAACTCACCTAGCGCCTCTGTTACTGGGCGGGAGACGGCGGCGACGACACCGATGCGACGACCACCGACGGCGCGACGTCCGGCGAAGGCGGGAGGAGGAGGAGGGCGGGCGACGGCAGTGTGGTGGCGGTGGCGTCAGTTCGCAGGTCGCCGCGGAGAACAGAGAGAGAGGGGTTAATTAAGGACTAATGAAATCGTAATTGTGTCGAGGGGCTCTGGGGGGTTAATTAAAACGACCTATTTCGGCTATTCTTTGTTAAGAACCGCCGAAATAGACCCTCTGAAATAATAAAAAAAATAAAAATACCTATTTCGGCGGTTCCTAACAAAGAACCGCCGAAATAGGTCATTTTAATTAAAAAAAAAGAAAAATAGAAACACCTATTTCGGCGGTTTCGTAGAAGGAACCGCCGAAATAGGTCTCTTTTATTTTTTTTATTATTAAATATGGCCTATTTTGGCGGTTCTTTGTTAGGAACCACCAAAATAGACCCCTTCTTTACAGACCGCATACATCTCGGGCCCCTATTTCGGCGGTTTTATCTACAACCGCCGAAATAGGGGCGCCGAAATAGGCCTTTTTTTTACTAGTGACTCTTAATCATGCTCTAAACCTCCTCAAATCATTACTCAAATTCTTTACCCAAATCCTTGCTCAATTTCTACAAACTTCAATCCTCATTTTTGCACTTTGCACACTTGTGCATTTCTACTTCTCTTGGTGGTTTACAATCTTCTACCAACCTCACCAAATCCCTTATTGACCATTATAATTCATTCCTAGGCAAATGCATTATATATACCCAAGTCCAACTCCCATTTTCTAAGTCTTGCACACTAACTCATTTCTAATTTTTCCAAAGCATTCCAACACCCTTTTGCTACAGATTTTACACTTCTCTCCCAAGCTCTCCAAATACCATTTCAAGATCATTACTCAACTCTACTCAACCACATACACACCTAGATTCTCCAATTCACAAAGTCACCTTAACACACTTATTCTCTACCGAAATTTCGCCATAACTTCCCCATAACTTAACATATCCAAAGTCTTCAATTCACACCAATTTCACTTAAAGCAACCCTAAACTAGCCACACCCATAAGGGTCCTACCAGCACATAATATTTCCTTAAAATCCCATCAAACAACAACATAAGCTCTAAACATTAAGTGCATGGCTCCAAGGCCCTTAATTCAAACAAAATTTCACAAACTTCTACCAACCATAATCAAACACATTTTCCTCCAAAATTTTGGGTTCATTCATTAAATTACCCATCCCATATTCTAAAATAATTAGATAAGCGTCATGGTAGTTTATTTACCTTAATTTCACTAGTTCTTCTTTCCAAGTCTTCTCCTCTCCTCTTCCTCAATTTTGGTCAAGTGAGCAATGGAGTTGTCAAATCCATTCCCAACATTCAAGAACACAAAATGGGTGTTAATAAAACTCTTAAACCCTTGGAATGACTCAAATTCAATGGATGGGCTTATAGCACAAAAGTTAGGTTTTTACCTTTAGAATTCCAATAGGGGTTTTAGCCCTTGAATCAAGAGGAGGGTCCAACCACCATTGAAGATTTGAACCAATGATCCAAAAAAAGAAAGAAAACAAGGCATTAAGGAGAGGCAAAATTGGCCAACACAATATGGTGGAGAAAAACGAGGTTTTTGATGAATCTTTTTACCTTAGAAGAATGGTGAGACTCCAAGTTTCAAGAATATGCCATCTTCTCTTCAAATGGGCTAAACCCATGGATATGAAGTTCATCCTTTTGGAATTTTGAAAAGAGAGAAAGATGGAGCTTGATGAGAGGAAGAATAATATGTGATTAGTTTTTCATTTGGAGCTTTAATGTAGCTTGTATATGAGGAGGAAGGGAGGAAGCCATTGGAGGCTGTTGAAGAACTCAAAAATCTCTAGTAGAGGGGGAGGAAGAAGAGAGCTCACGGTGGGGAAAGGAAAAAGAAAGAAAGAGAGAGAGAGAGAGAGAGAGAGAGAGAGAGAGAGAGAGAAGAGGGAAATGAGAGGAGAGGTATTTTCCTACTTTTGTACTTTTCCCTCTTTTAACTTTTCAACTCTTGAATTAATTAACTAGTCAAGTGTGAGTATGTGTGTGGGCTGATTCACCTATTAAAACCGGCCCCACATAAGTATACAAGCTGGAGCATTTTTCGTCTTTTACAGAAAACACTCGTTAATTTACCTAGTTTTAGCACTATTCACTAACTAGACCCGTTTTCTGGATTTTTCCCGTTTAATTAATTTTAATGGTTATTAAGCTTCAATTAATGTTCATTTATAGTTATTTGATGAACTATAATTTTTACGGGTTCATTTGACCACTCAAAGTCACATTTTCGGGTTTTCTCGAAAAACGTGTGCTAAAGCTTTATTAGTGTTTTTAATTCATTTTATGGATCCGTTTTCTTCGGGAATTGTTCCCGTATATTAATTAGGCTTTATTAAGCCTTGTAAATCCATCTAAGATCCTTGTCGAGGTCGTATTCCTCCTACAGTCACATAACACTCAATTTAGTGTTTTTCACTTTTTAAGCGTTTTCTCTTTTATTTTGGATTTATTTTCTTTACCCAAAATTATTTACGCACTATTAGGCCCTCAAATATCTTATTAGAGTAATTTAATCACCCTAATTAAGTTCAGGGTATTTCAATCTACGCCCCTTAAAGAACTTTGCCCTCAAAGTTGGTAAATCTAAGATCGTTAGTCACCTAAGTACTCAATGCTAAGGTTATACTCTCTCTATAACCTGTCAGACTCCAAAGCCTAACTTGATGTATACCACACATCCAAACAACATGTCCCTGCATGCATAGCAATCAAAAATATTCGTTTCCAAACTCTCCATGGGGTCCATCCGCAGATAAAGAAGGCACAACAGTCCTCTCCCATATCGAGTGATCCATCAGGTACCGGTCACGTTTGAACACTTACGCTTTATGGTTCACGGCCATCATGACTTCGGGCACTTACGCTCTCTGGCCCTACGGTCCTTTGGTTCTGATCAAATTCACTTGCACATCTAGAGATCCTCAGGCTCCAAAGTGGGTACTCTTCCCTGACCGGACTACTCATATCCAGCGGCCCTTGGAAAAATACAAAACACACACTACAAACATCCTACCGGTCACTTAGTACTGTTGCTCGTCCGTTGTAATGGTTTCAAAACTAATCATCACTTCCACCGGCTCATAACTAGCCTTACTTCCTAGGTTCAACCCGATACAGGTGCCTAGCCTTGAGAAGGTCCAACTAGCGCCCGTGGGAGCGGTTTCAAAACTGATCCTCATTCTCAAGTTTGAAGAAAATCATTTGTGTCAAATTAGTTTGGAAATTCATTTTGAAAACTCAATACATCTCCAAGTTCCAATTTATGTTAGTTTCACCTATTACTAGTGCGATTACTTGTGGCCACTTATAGGGAGCTTCAAGAGTCATTCAACCCCAATGTGATCAGTATTGGTGTTAAACTATCCATCCACCCCAATTTGTGTTCGGTTTCCCTTGATCGCTAGCAAATCAAGTTCCACCTCCCACCTTAATTCACACAATCAAATAGTCAATAATCATTTCATTTTCTATCTTCTCAATCTTGCTAGTCATAATCACCAAGGCAATACATTTTCAGTTTCTAGAATTCATTTACTCAGTTACTACTCATCTCGTCAATTATTACTCAATTTATCTTCAACTACTATACCCAAGAATTTCAAAAGTTACTTTCCAATTAGTTTTACTATCCTCCAATTATTCACAAATACAATCAAATCAAGTTACCTAGGGGACTCACTTCCCACTAGGTTCAACATCGGTTTCATACCGATTTATACTCATCAAGTCTCCCAAACATACTCATTCCTCATACTATTACCAATCGGGGTTCTCATTCCTCTGGAGTTTCTCTACTCCTTTCCACTTCAAATCTCACAAATAATCAAATTTACACCATGAATGAATACAAATGTTTATGTAACATAATTATCCATCATCAAAACAAATTCTTTTATGCTTTGCGCATTGTAGTTTGCGCACTTATTACGTAAAACGTACACTTCTCGGTTTTCGCTCTACCCCCTTAAAAAGGTATTACGCCCACGTAATCTACCATGTGTCAACATTGGACATAGGTCGAAGGCATTCAGCCGTCATGGAGTGTTTAAACTTCCATGCGGTCTATTATACAATGTATTCTGGTCAAAGGGTCTTAACCGTGTTGTCGGTTAGTCCCTGCATCAAGAATTTTCATTGGAGTTTATTTAACTCTAAACCAGGTTCGGTTCTAGCCTTATAGGCTTCAAGGCATTGATAACTAGTCATTCATTCTCTAGGTATATTCAACCTTAGAATGTTGGGCCCACTAGCTTCTGCTGCGCAACCCTGATAACTTGTGGTTTATTCGCCCTTCTTGTTATTCTTGATGTGTTAGACATCATCTTTTATCCCTTTTCATCTTGGGAATATGGTTTGTCAACCAAGCGTGGTATTCTTTACCGTACGCGAATTTAGTGAGCTTCGGATTTTCTATCCAACTCTTTGGAAATCTATATACATATTGTTGTGTATTATCGTGGTCATTCACTTGATTTCTCTGACCCGTTGTCGGTTGAGGTTGAGCCACTACTTAGTATGTAGTGCTTCCTCTATTGTCAATGGTTTCTGAATTATGCCCACTTATCCGGTTTAGTACAAGTGTTCTTTACTTGTACGACCCTACATTTCTATGCATCGGTCCTCTAAATATTCATAGGTTTCCTTCCGTTTTTATTCAAATGGGATTCATCTCTTGCTTCTTTTGCCTTAGGCCGTACGGTTTATTTCAAAGCTTCCGCTTAACTGGCTTGTGCCATGTTCGTTGGTGAAAGGAAGAATTTACCACAATTGACCTTTTCCCAAATTCCTAGCTATCCCACTAGATCATTAATTGCACAAGTGCAATACCAAAACACTCAGTTCTACAGAGTGTAGAGGCGTAAACCCCTGGCAGTAAATCTCTCATGCGATTGCAATAGGAATGATCATTTCTGTCTGCCATCTCATATTTAAAAACTCCATGTCATTGTGGTTATTACCATAGACTGGTCGCTTGCTGCGCACCATGTTCGTGTTTATTTCCAACTTTGGTTTCCATGGCATCTGCTATCACTTAGCTTCTGCTCATGTTTTTCTACCATTTAGATAATGGTTTGCCATTTTCTTGTATGACTACAGAATATGTTATTCTTTATGTTCCTGAGCTCCTTGAGCGTTATTTGCTTTACCCTTCGTGCTATACATATACACTGTCTCTTCTTAACCGGTTACTCTTCGGTTTTCAACAATTGCTATAACAACATATTTCCACATTGCTTGGCAATAATTGTATGCTCAAGCTTCACTACATTAGTAGTTCTGAAAGAGATGTATTGAAAATACACAATTAGTCCCTCCCATCTCACAGAAGTACAGAACACCAAGAGTTATAGTGGTTCGGCCAATAATCTGGCCTACATCCACTTCTAGACAATGCCTTTATTCCCTTCCTTGGTATTACAACTTATGAGAGTTTTCTAGTGTTTTCTCTCTCTTCTAATCTTGTGTCCCTCAACAAATGAGCCTCCCACCTCTATTTATGGACTCTCTAGGGTGAAGTCTATATCCTACCCTTGAACACGTAGCATTGCTTTATAGGAGCTACCTTCCCAATTTTGACACTTTCCTCCTTGTAAAGCCTTCCGGTCCAAAAGTGTGGGGCACGGGGTACGATGCCCGGATGCGGAATACCAGACGCGAGATGTGAAGCCCGGACGTAGAGTGCCGGGTGTGGGATCCTGGACCTAGTCATGAGGTCTAGTGCCCGAACTTAGTACCATTGCGGTATCCGGATTGACGCTTGGTGTCCAGATTGGAGCCTGAACAGGGTCCTGAAGGGGGGCCTGGGGCTTGAGCCGGGATCTAAGGTTTGGACCGTCTTGGCTCTTCAGTCTCGTCATATTTTTGCCCTCTTCATCAGTCCCACAAGTTCTACTTTTTGGCACTCAAAAAAGTGGAACTTACAAAAAGAAAGATAAAAATGTACATTCTTTCAACTTTTCCTTTCTCCTATCTCCTAGTCCCACAAGTTCTTTTTCTTTAGTTTTTACAAAGAAACATGAACTTACAAAAAATCGATACAATTAGTACAACCAAAAGTCCCACAAGTGTCTTTCTTCTGAATCTGACAAATTGGAAATTTTGGGACATAAATCTTTGAGATAATATATCTTGATGGATGGATCCCATAATATCTTGATGGATGGATCCCCTGATGTTCTGATATATAATATTTAAGAAGGCCAGAAATCCTGAAATCCAGAAGTCCATAATAAGATCTTCATAAAGAAGACCAATGGTTCTTTTAATAAGAACCATTCCCTTCTTTGAAAGGGTGAAATAATATGATGATTTAAATCTTTGTTTATACTAGCCAAAGGATGATAATTCCCTTAAAGGGAGAACAAAGATAATATATTTTCCCAACTTTGCTTATGCTAGCCAAAGGATGGTACTTGTGATTCAAGTATGGTGCGGCGTCCCACACCTAACAATGCACCCATTACAGGCGACCAGAGCTCCTGATGGGTCCAGAGATGGGTTTTTTTGTTGGCTCGATGGCCGGGCATGATAGCCCAAGTTGGCACGTTGGCCGGGCATGATAGCCCAAGTTGGTACTTTCAAGGCGTGATAGCCTGTAGGTGTTACTTTCAAGGCATGATAGCCTGTAGGTGTTACTTTCAAGGCATGATAGCCTGTAGGTGTTACTTTCAAGGCATGATAGCCTGTAGGTGTTACTTTCAAGGCATGATAGCCTGTAGGTGTTACTTTCAAGGCATGATAGCCTGTAGGTGTTACTTTCAAGGCATGATAGCCTGTAGGCACTCTGGCCGGGTGTTACTTTTCACCATGGATATGCAACTTTGTGCAGAAAGTCCATAGGTAGGTGTTACTTTCATTATAAGTAGAGACGTCCAAGAATGATAGGAACATCTTTAAGCGGCTGTTTCAGAAATAATGTTGGTGCAGTTTGTTAGGAAAGTGGTGTAAACTTTGGAAATCTTGTCCAGTTCTGCACCAGCATTTGACCCGGTCCTTTGGTGCGGTGTCTTCTGGTCAGGACAATATTAGGATATTATCTCGCGCCAAATCTCTTTGCTGCCCGAGGATCGGGGAGACAGATGTTCGATCTCTCTTGTATAATAATTTGGAGGTGGAAAAAGCGGATGAAACGTTGTCCGAGTACCGAACCCATGTTGCTGCCTGGAGCTTTGGTTCCTGGGCTGAAGGCGTGCTTTCCAGCATTTTTCCGGGACTGATTTTAAGTGTCGCTTGAGTTTTAGTGCAGTAGCTCTTGCCCAGGGGAAAACCGATATACTGTCTGGGATCAAACTGTTGTCTGCCTGAAACAGCTTGACACTGTAGCAGCAACGACTATGATTTTTCGAAGAGCTTTTCTACTGATATTAGGCTCCGGACTCCATGCTTCTCTGCTGAACTTTTTGGTTCCGGACATTTGTTCTCTTTTTTCTTTAAACAACTGACGCTACTGCACAAACACCAAATTAACATTTGTGAGTAATAGTTCAAAATATTAACCCCTTATTCGAGCCTAGCAAGACCTCTTTCCCTTTTTTTTTTAAAAAAAAGGATGTAAAAACAGATACTAATTCCTATTCTGATGACAAATGTATCAGTACAAAGCTGATCATAACTATGCCATAACTCCTGGGTGTGTTGTTTTTTAGGCAAATTAGCAGCAATGACTAAACTGAAACTGTATATCACCTCAGGTTCAGATCATAATGATGTTGCAAATGACATGGTATCTATCAAAATCCAGCAGAGAACATTTTCCCTAATAGAATATGAGAAACATAACTCCACCCACAAAACTACTCATAAGACATTTTACTGTCGAGACAGTTGATTCTAATGCGATCAGCTTTGTCAACCACATTTTATCTCACATCAGACTGCATTATTCATGAATCCTAACCGGTACGTTGGTTAAAAACTAAACAAGCTATAGCGAATAGATCACAGCAGAAGTAGAGCATATATTATGACACCGCAACTGAGTATTTTAAGCCAACAGACATAATACAAAGATGATGCTTTTTTTAAAAAAAACTACTGGGTATGGTGGTAAATGGGATTTTGAATCTTTGCTGTGACAGTTCTGACCAAGCATAACATGAGATTGATTTCAGTAGACCGTGTAATATATTGCAAATAATAGCTTTCCATAACAGCTGTGACCAATTTGATTTTAGACAATCAGAACAAATCTGATAATTGCCATAATCTAGTAGAAGAATACTTTTCTGAATGGTAGTTTCCAAAGCAAGTGAGGTTTTCTCATAAAACTGCTCCAGAACATAACATTACCTAGAAACAAAAATAATGCAGACTAAAATGATAGCAAAGTCACGAAGTGAAACCAGCAAGCTAGATACTGACTGAAAGTTGATAGAGGTAAACAAAGGAGCACAGTCTCAGATGAAGGTTACTGCTTATACCCGTAGTGTGGCACCATGTTCCAGCAGACATAAGGAAAAGAAAAAGGCCTCGATTTACAATATTAGAACCTTATCTGCGGCAACTTAAAAATTCGTGTTGAAGGATAATAGTAATGGTGGAATGAAATTATAAGACTGTCGTATAGACAGAGATGCAAAAGCGTGATGTTCAATGCGAAGTATTATAAAACTCAGAATGCAATTTCTCCTGTTGTTACTCTAATAACACTTTTGTTTACGAAGTATAAAAGTCAGGTTGGTTTGAACCATTCGATCAATGTAACAGGGAGAAGTGTACTTCAATAGTCGTATTATGTAGCTGAAAGCCTAAAGTTCTGAAACAAAGGTTAGGAAGTTTATCAAATCGATCACAACAGAGGTTGGTAAAATCCATAATCAGACAGAGTTTAAACTGATTGTTGATGAAGTAACAAACAGTGGTAGAAACTAGACAAGATTTGAAGTTAGATTTTTTGTTGAAAACAGCAGCGATAAAAAGGTACAAACTTACACTTTTTCTTCCTGAAAGCTGATAGTAATCAAAGAATTACTATAAAAGAAGTATCACCAGCTTTGATAGACAAAAAGCAATTAAGAACAGATATATCTTTTGGCTATTGGGCCTCATCATCCAATGATCAGAAGCTTTTATGGCATGTGCTTGCACACCGCCTATTTTTAATTTTACTTGGAAAATAAACATTATCCGGGGGGTAGGGAACAGAAGCAATTTAGTTTTTGAAAAAAAAAAAAATTCGCAACAGATTTTACTGAAGATAGCAAACTTTAGGAATTTACCCAGCTCATATCTATAATTGATCAAACTACCAGAGGAACTTTCAGAAAATGCAAATCTCTTGCTTGTGTAAATATCAATACATTTGTTGTATCAAGGAAGTGGAGCAATTGCAAACTTCAGAAAAATGACACAGCAGATGGCATGTAAACCTTTCCAGACGATCAGCCAAGACTTGAATTGCATAACTAAAAATCTTTTGATAGGTATATAGACAATTTTGTATAAACTGATATGAGAAAGTATTGAACTTATCTTGGTAGTTAATTCTTGGCATTTCTTTGTGGTCTTCGGCTGCTGCCACAGTCCTCCATCCTTTCTTTGCTCCTTCATTGGTGAAAATCTTACATATCTTTTAATATTTGACGTGCTCCGACTTGGTTATGGGGTTGACTTGTTTTGTGGTGTCTGGTTTCCTCCTTAATCAAAGTCGCATCTTCCTTTATTGACTATAGCGGAGTGAGATGTTGACTGAGATGCTGCTCGGAGCTAGGTTTCAAAAGGATGATTCGTTTTATCTTAATATATTGCTCCGAATGCCTCCTTTTCCGGTCGCCGTCGTCTGACGATGGCTTTTGTTCAAGGGTCTCGTGTCCAGGCCACACCTTGTAAAGTACTATGACTTGGGGAATCTGTGTTTTGAGCTTGGATTTGAGTCTTCGGTCTACCCTGAAAGGAAGACGCCGCTTGGCTCTGAGTTGATGATATCTTCCGGTCTCGTGTTTTAAATCGCTTTGAGCTTGATGGTGATAGCACTCTCGGTAATCTTTTCTAATCAGTGTGGTCAAGGAAGTCCGGCTGTGGACTGAGACGCAGCTAAGGAAAATGGGTCCATTGTTGCGGCCAAGGAAGTCCTGCGACCAAGAGGGTCTGTTGCGGCTAAGGGCGTCTGTTGCGGCCAAGGGAGTCCTGCGGCCAAGAGAGTTTGTTGCGGCTGAGGGCGCCTGTTGCGGCCAAGGAAGTCCTGCGGCCAAGAGAGTCTGTTGCGGCTGAGGGCGCCTGTTGCGGCCTAGGGAGTCCTGCGGCCATCTTTGTTAATTTCCCATCCGGCTTTGTACTGAGGGCGCCACTTTGGTCGTTGAATCGTGCTTAACATTTTCCTGTTGTGCTCAACTTCTTCCGGTAGTTGAACAATAAACATCCCCTGGTGTAGATAACAATGGTTGTCGAATAATAACCATCTCCCGGTCATGGAAGGGGATGCTTGCCGGATCATATATCTTCAATCGCCGGATCAAACATCTTCAATCGTTGCTTGCGGTAGTCGATGATGCACCTGGCTTCCAAAACAAAACGACGTTGTGCTTGGTCATCCTGGCCATGTCCAATTTGCCTTCCTCTGATGACCGATCTTGAGGAATTTGCTCTTCTGAGCTTTCGAAAAAGACTACATTTCCATCGCGCCCTAAGCTCTTAGGCGAAATCAGAATCGCTTTCCTCAGTGCTTTCTGCGAATCAGCTTAATTAGGTATAATCAGAAGAAATCAATATCAATGGATGGATTAGAATCAGCTTTTGCGAATTTGAAAGTAGAAGAAGGCTATTTTAGAGAATGTGTTCAGAATGCTCCCCTAAATTTTGGCAGCTACGGAGCTGGGGTGTGGTTTGATTTTGTCAAGCGTCGCGATTTAATCTTCTAATTTCTTTTGATCACTATTTGTTTTTTCCGATTTCTGATTCCGGAATCGGGATCCTCTTCCAATCGTTCCTTCCAGCATGCTCAGAATCAAATCGTCGAAATCTCTTATCATCCTCCTTTACACAGATCCGGTCGTCTTCTACTGATTTTCTTTTCTATTTGTCGCAGGTGGTAGTTCCACACTTCCGCTGCTGATTGAATCCCATGCTCTCAGGAAACTCGTCGGTTGTCATCCGAAATTATCCTTTCTCCTCCTTTTGTTGCAACGAAAAGCCCTTCTTTATGCCGGGAACTTTCTCCTGCGCTCTGCCTGAAAGCTCGATCGTCGTCGGATCGTATCGAGTCGATTGTTTGCACAAAATTCTTCACGACCAGGCACGAAGAATCGTATAACGCGATGTGACTAGCCTCAGTCTTAGCCTCTGAATTCATCACCCACTCGAAGCACTTCATCGATCGTTCGAAGACGATTTGTCTTTGGTTAATGCCTTTCGGTCGATCTACCTCTTTTGATTCTTGAGGTCTTGCGATCTGGATTACGAAGCTCCTTCTCCTGTTCTGCCTTCTTTGTAAACTCGATTTGAACCGAGATTTTTCGCGTCGATTCTCTTATCGTGGTGTGAAAGTGGATCGGCATAACTCACTTCGAATCTCATTTTGTTATTCCTTCACGTTTCTTCTCAATTATTCTTTCCGTCTATCTCCTCCTCGAAGATCAAGAACTGACTTCTTCGCAGATGGATCCATTCATCGAAAGTCGGAGGCGAGTTAATCTCCTCGGATTTGCTCTTTGCGTCATCTTTCCGGCCTTTTCTCTTGATCAAATAACTATTCTTCTTTTGTGGCTAAATCGTGGTTACTGATCTCCAGTTGTCCGATTCCCACAGACGGCGCCAAATGAAAATACACAATTAGTCCCTCCCATCTCACAGAAGTACAGAACACCAAGAGTTATAGTGGTTCGGCCAATAATCTGGCCTACATCCACTTCTAGACAATGCCTTTATTCCCTTCCTTGGTATTACAACTTATGAGAGTTTTCTAGTGTTTTCTCTCTCTTCTAATCTTGTGTCCCTCAACAGATGAGCCTCCCACCTCTATTTATGGACTCTCTAGGGTGAAGTCTATATCCCTACCCTTGAACACGTAGCATTGCTTTATAGGAGCTACCTTCCCAATTTTGACACTTTCCTCCTTGTAAAGCCTTCCGGTCCAAAAGTGTGGGGCACGGGGTACGATGCCCGGATGCGGAATACCAGACGCGAGATGTGAAGCCCGGACGTAGAGTGCCGGGTGTGGGATCCTGGACCTAGTCATGAGGTCTAGTGCCCGAACTTAGTACCATTGCGGTATCCGGATTGACGCTTGGTGTCCAGATTGGAGCCTGAACAGGGTCCTGAAGAGGGGCCTGGGGCTTGAGCCGGGATCTAAGGTTTGGACCGTCTTGGCTCTTCAGTCTCGTCATATTTTTGCCCTCTTCATGTATTATCAGATATTCACTGATGGTATCCCCTTGTTTGGAATCTATGTGTTCACCGCTCTCGCGGTCTCACATTAATGAGGGGTATCCTTGCTCGTTGGTTATTAATCTCTTTACTGTTGCCGTTCTTGACAACTCTCCATATGGTTCGCAATGGGTTTTGCAACCGTTGAATCTATGTATTATAATAGGTTCATGGCTTACTAGCCGCGTTGCCTAGAGCTATGCTCTTCTTAGGCTGTTACAAGCATTACTTCCCGTATACCATCAATGGTTTGAAGGTAATATCGGGCTCCATGTTAGGGTCATTGCATCACGCTTCCGTTCGTTGGAGGCCCGTTAGGTATTTAAATATTGATCGGTACCTTTTTACCAATGTAGGGCATCCCCTGTCAGGTGGGATCCCTTCGATGTTCTAACCGAGTGTTCATTGTAGCTCTGGTGCTCATATTATGACGCTTCATTCAACTATGTTGACTTTGTTACCCTTTATGGATTGCTCCTGGGTGTTGTTATCAAGTTATGCCATTACCTTTGGCTAACTTAGGAGTATGTTCGGTGTACTCTCCATTGCGGTTCTGGATTTTGAGTTGTCCCGTTTAGGGTTATAATGTCTCCCGTTCTTTGGGTAGACCATGGGTACTCCTCTTATATTTTTAACCGGTTAGATATCCTCTTCGGTGACGAATGGTATTTTCCGGTACCTTATATGATCACTCTGTGTATTTGTGGTAGTTGTTCTGGGAATTCCATCCCGTTCATTAAACACTGATGTGTTAATGTTAGGCATTTGCCTTACTGTGTTCAGACTGGGTATTCATTCCAGTTATTTCCTGCATATACTTCCATATCATTGGAGCCATATCTAATGTCTTTACTCAATTGTTAGCGCTTCTCGCACTTCTTAACTCTTTAAGCATCCCCCTGGAGTGAGTTTTGATTCCCTTATCCTTGTAAGCTTATTTGAGCTCCTTCGATTGTTCGAGGTATTCAACTGTTCGGGTTTGAATTCACTTATGATCCGTAGAATGGAGTTGACTACTTCTCGTGTTTCTTACACCACTTGTATACATACGTGGGGTACCTTATTGGTACATTGTCACTTAGCCGACTAATTCATTATTATGGATCCGTTTTCTTCAGGAATTGTTCCCGTATATTAATTAGGTTTTATTAAGCCTTTTAAATCCATCTAAGACTCTTGTCGAGGTCGTATTCCTCCTACGGTCACATAACGCCTAATTTAGCGTTTTTTTTACTTTTTAAGCATTTTCTCTTTTATTTTGGATTTATTTTCTTTACCCAAAATTATTTAGGCACTATTAGGCCCTGAAATATCTTATTAGAGTAATTTAATCACCCTAATTAAGTTCGGGGTATTTCATATGTGATCTCTCTAATGTTGTTCTCTTTTCGACATCAGACTGTAAAATCTTTGATGAACAAACAGGTCTTCTGAAAGCTACCGAAATAAGGGTGAATAACTTTTACAAGCTGTCTCTTGAAAACCTTAACCTAGACAAAACTCTTTGTCTTAGTGTACAGAATAAAAATCAGTCCTTATGGCACTCCTTTATGGGTCATGCTCATGGCAAGTTGTTGAACAAAATTAAACTGGTAATTTAGTTGTTGGACTTCCCAAGATGAACTTTCAGACAAACTCACTCTTCTATTCCTGCGTTCAAGGTAAACATACCAGGGCAAGCTTTCAAAGCAAACCTGAAATGTCTACCATGTCTCCATTAGATCTGTTGCATATGGATCTATGTGGAGTAATGCGGGTTCAAAGCAAAAGTGGTAAGAAATATGTCCTAGTCATTGTAGATGACTACTCGAGCTGGACATGGGTACTATCTTTTCGCACTAAGTCTGAAACATTCTTTGAGTTTGAAACCTTGTTTCACATGATTACTAACAAATTATCTACCTTAGTCAAAACATTGCGTTATGACAATGGTACTGAGTTCTGTAACATGAAGTTTTTTTAGTTTTTGTAGGTCAAAAGGGATGGTATATCAGACATCAGCTGCTCGTACTCCACAACAAAATGGAGTGGTAGAATAGAAAAATTGCACTCTTGAAGAAATGGCGAGAACCATGCTCATTGACAGTAGCTTACTCGCCTCATACTAGGCTGAAGCAATTAACACAACAGCGTACATACTAAACAGGGCATCAATCCATCGTTTTCTAGATAAAACCCTATATGAGATTCTCACAGGTCATCCTCCTTCAGTAAACCATCCGTGTCGTTTTGGATGTCGATGCTTCATTCACAACAATTGAAAAGATGATCTGGGTAAATTTTCTTCCAAAAGTGATGAAGGGATCTTCTTTGGGTACTCATCACAAATTTGAGCTTATAGAGTACTCAATAAACATACCAAATGTCCTGAAGAAAGTCGTCATGTACGTTTTGAGGAACACTCAAACTCTGGTGACTACGAGACTGATCCACAAGTGAACCATGAAGATAACCCAAGCCCCACATTCATTGAAATACCCGTAGCAACCATTCCATTTCCCCAAACACCTCTATGTAGGGATAAAAAATGTACAAAATGAATAAAAGAATAAAAAAGAATCCTACAACTCTACTACAGGTAGTAAAAATCCCGATCGGAATATAGTGTACGCAAATTACGACCAAAAGAATCGAACCCAAGGGACTTAGTAGAATATTAGTCCTAATTCTCGGTAATTATCTATTCTAATAAAGGGGGAAAAAGATAAATGATACTTTAAATTTAAGAAACTATCTAATGATCCAACTAAGTGATATTTACAATGAATTACCCTTGATTCGGGATAATAATCAATCTAATAACAAGTATAATCACCAAGCAAAGTAATAAGTTTCTAATTAACCAACTTTTGAACACGCCGGATGTAATGCCGGACATAGGATGCAGGGCACATTCAAGATATTTGAATGTGCCGGACACCAAACATCCGACATTGTGTCCGGCAGTGTCAAAATGTCAATATTGTCTTCCAGTTTTAGGTTTGAAACAAAACAATCTCAATCCATTATCGAATCCAGCAAATCTATTTCCAATAAACGAATAAGAAAGAGGAGAATAAAGTGGTTAATTCCAAATCTAAATTCGATCCCCTAATTTATAGAAGACAACGGCAAAGATCACTTAGATTCCTTCAACCCATTCTGTTAGAATTTTGAAGTAAAGAAGAACAAGTAGCGAACTTATTCTACTATTTGCATAAAGATCGAAATCTAAGTTGGAAACTCACGAACTTTATTAATGATCATAATTGTATTACAAGGATTTCTACTCAATCATCCATACAGAATACAAGAAGAGAATACAAGAGGGAAATGGAATTGGTCATAGCCTTAACCTGAAAAGGATCTTCTTTCCTTCGCGTGGATGGTTGCGCAGAATTTCCTTGGACACCAACACTTGGAATGGATGCGGATTTGGTGAATGAATGGAGTGTGGAGGTGTGTTGAAGTGTGTGAAATTGTGTAGGCTCTCGGCCTATTTATAGACTTCCATTTTCCTTGTGTGCCGGGTGGAATGTCGGGTCAATGTCATCCGGCATCGAATAACGCACGTACCCAACTGTAATGGTCGAAACCACCAAATCTGAGCAAAAAGATGCTTGTGTCAGACAGGGGATGTCCAGCACCATACCCGACAGCGGATGAATTGTCAACGGTGAATAACTGCTATCTGCTAACGAACCGTGACGATTCTTCACTTGTGCCGACTAGGTTCTACCCGGCACTACATCCGGCAATACCCTTGTTCTGGTACATATTGATGCCGTGAGTGGTGCATCCAGCTCTAAGCCCGGCAACACTCGTTCTTTGGTTAGAAGTTTACTCCTTGCATGAAAAAGCATACACAACATAAGTCTGAGCATATAACATGACTTTATATATAAAATAATATAAATATTAACTATTCTAACCCTAATTTGACTAATATACCTATAAATATAGCATATAAAATACGATAAGTCTGCGGCATCAAGGCCCTACACTTACCTTTTGCTAGTCCTCGAGCAAAACTTAATTAGAAAAGAATAACTGCTTATGCACAAAACAAATAAACTTAATAATGACGACTAGATAATCATTTCCAACTACCTGCCTCTAATTCATAAGCATCACTTAATCATCCTTATTCTATCAAAAACATACTAATGGGTATAAAATAAAACATTCAATTTCAAGAACCGATCAAAGACCTTGTGGTGTTTTTATAAGGGATTTTGCAGCCTTTCCTTTTTCCGGTTTCCAACATTCAGCCATATTTTTGAAGGGTTTCTGAATGTGGCCAAGACCCTCATAAATGGTTTTCATGATTCAGCCCTATTTTTCAAGGGTTTCTGAACTTGACCATGATTTTTCATTAAGAACGGGGAATTTAGGAGAAAAATAAAAGGAAAAGCTCTCGGTTGTTGCTTTATTCTGAGGCAATTTTTGCAACCTCATAATGCTTCATTTTTTTCTTTGAAATAAGATTCTTTTTTTCTTCTTCTTCTTTTCTTTTTTTCAACAAAACCCTATTTAAGATTTTCACCCAAAAGAATTTTCACTGTTTCAAAAAGAAAGTAAAACATATTACCCAGAAGTAAATCAGAGATAAAAATAGGAGTAAGGTCATATACTCATGTTAATAAAGAGAATCATGATGTTAAAATAGAAATCCAAAAGTCATTAGAAAGCTTACCTCTTGAAAGAACAACCATTTACTCTTCCCTAATCTCACTTTGTCAAAGAACATGCAAAAAGCTTAGTAAAACATTGATAAGATTTCAACCATCATATTAAATATATATACAATATTAACTATTTTTTTTCAATATATATATATATATATATATTTTAAACAAAATAATTTTCAAAGGGACCCCTGCCCTACACTTGGCAGGAACACTGTCCTGAGTGTTCAGAGAAAGAAGAAATAAAGAAATTTATAAAAAATTAATAGAAAATTAAACAATTAATGAAAGAAAAGAACTCCCCTGGGGTGAAGAAGACCAAATGTGTGGGGGCCCTACACTTAGCCTTTGGCTACTTGGCGGAATGATCAGAGATCTTGGTAACGGATTTCGCATGCTCCCTCAGATTAAGTTGAGTTTGAGACAGGAGTTGACCAGGTAGTCTAGATTAAGCAAGAAGTTGTTGCATTTGCAACTGCAACAACTTGTGCTCCTTGCGAATAGTCGAGATCTCGTCGTGAGCATCTTGGGTTTTGTTCATCAGGGTCGTCATCATATCACCCAATTCAGCCATCTCGGCCTTTGATGTAGATGCAGGTTAGGATGGTAGGTTGGAAGAAACTCCTCCATAAAGAGTCTGCATGAATTGCCTTTGACCTCCCTGGTAGCCGGCATGACTGTGGAAATTCTAAGGAGGTTGGCCCCCTTGATGCCAAGGCTGCCTAAACCTAAGATTGTTGCTCACATAGTTTGCTTCCTCAGCATTCTAAAAGACTTGCAATTCAGGGCCCTGGGCGTGTTGTCATGCACTAACCACGTTCGCCTGTTGAGGAAGAGAATTCATTGCCATTTGCTCCACCACCTTCTGCAGAGCACTCACCTTTGTTGACGTTTGAGCATTGCTCTCCAAAAATTGCTCATGACTCTTCATTAAGGTATCAAATTTGTTGTCGCCCTCGCCCACTTGATATAAGCCTGCGGTACCACCCCTGGATCCACCTGTGGTCCAATCTCGAATTTCTTCACAAAGAGATTCAATCCCACTCAAGAATTGCTCTCCTAGCTTTTTCAGGATATCAGTACCAAGGGAGGATAATATCATAGTTTTGCATTAGTTTACTAATCCTTTGTAGAACAACTGGGAAAGTTGTTCCTTGGTGAGGCCATGGTGAGGACATGTTCGGAGCAACCCTTTGAATCTTTCCCAAGTCTCACAGATGTTCTTCGAGCCTGGTTGTCTGAAATTGTAAATCTTGGCGATCATCCCCAAGGTGCGACTTGGGGGTAAGAATTTATCATAACATGTCCTCCCAAGTGGAAATGGTACTCGGGGTCAGACTATGGTACCATTTGCTTGCTATGCCTGTGAGGCTATGGGAAAGAGAGAAAGTCTGGCATATTGTAGGACAGGGTCTGCGGCAGTTAGGCTATTGGTGTGTTACATAAATTTAGTTATATGGAGCAAGGCCTCTTCCGGATTTGAACCATCGAACATGCCCAATTCTTTCACACAGCGAATATGATGATATGGCTTAAGTTTTTGCCACTCATTGTACTCGTTTTGAGTGAGGAGAGTGAGGCTGATGGCGGGCTAATGGCCTTGATTGGAAGGCCTGTTGATATTGCGGACGGTTGGGGTTGCCATTTCACCTGTTGTATTTGATATTTGTGTATGGGGTGTGTTTTGTTGGTTCTTGCGTTGCCTCAAGGAATGAAGCAAGGTCTTCTCGATTTCGGGATCGAAGTTGGATAAATCTTCTGGAAGACTATTCGATCGGAGAAGCATTCACCTTATAACTTCAAGAGGAGCAAAACAAAACGTTATAATATTTTTAACAAAGAAAGAAAGAAAATAATATTAAATAAATAAATAGAAAAGATGGTCTAAGAATAAAACAAAATATGTAAAAAAATTGTAATTACATGAAAATTAAATTTGAGACGTGCCGGGTGGAGTGCCGGACGTTGCCTGCCCAGTGTCGGACTTCCTCCGAATGTGCCGGGTTACACTACCCGACTTCCCACACGACATATCCAAAAAGACAAGTAAAGTGAAAAAGATTTAAATGGCGAATATGGGAAGGAAAAATAAAACAAATGGTATAAAAGTAGAAGACAAAACATATGAAATTAACACTTTATGGAAAATAAAAAATGGGAAATGAAATTGAACGTGCCGAATGGAATGCCGGTTGTCGCCTTCCCGGCATCGGACTTCCTCTAAAATGTGTCGGGTACAGACACCCGGCATCACGCACGACACATTATATTAAATTAGAAACGAATGAATAAATGAACAAATAAAGAATAAATAATAAAGAATAAGGCGATTACCAATTTTAGGACTTGAACTATTTTCAAGTCCCCGGCAACGGTGCCATTATGCTAACGAGAAAATTTTAGGGATAAAAAACGTACAAAATGTACAGAATGAATAAAAGAATAAAAAAGAATCCTACAACTCTACTACGGGTAGCAAAAATCCCGGTCGGAATATAGTGTAAGCAAATTACGATCAAGAGTATCGAACCCAAGGGACTTAGTAGAAAATTAGTCCTAATCCTTGGTAATTACCTATTATAATAAAGGGGGATAAAGATAAATGATACTTTAAATTTAAGAAACTATCTAATGATCTAACTAAGTGATATTTAAAATGAATTACCCCTTATTCTGAATAATAATCAATCAAGTAACAAGTATGATCACCAAGAAAAGTAATGAGTTTCGAGTTAACCAACATTTGAACATGTCGGATGTACTGCCGGACATAGGATGCACGGCACATTCAAGAACTTTGAATGTGCCGGACACCAGACACCCGATATTGCGTCCGGTAGTGTCAAAATCTCAATATTATCTTCCAGTTTCAGGTTTGAAACAAAACACTCTCAACCCATTATCGAATCCAGCAAATCTATTGCCAATAAACGAACAAGAAAGAGGAGAATAAAGTGGTTAATTCCACATCTTAATTTCCATCCCCTAGTTTATAGAAGACAAAGGCAAAGATCACTTAGATTCCTTCAACCCATTATGTTAGAATTTTGAAGTAAAGAAGAACAAGTAGCGAACTTATTCTACTCTTTGCATAAAGATTGAAATCTAAGTTGGAAACTCGTGAACTTTATTAATGACCATAATTGTATTACAAGGAGTTCTACTCAATCACCCATATAAAATACAAGAAGAGAATACACGAGAGAAAGGGAATTGGTCATAGCCTTAACCCGACAAGGATCTTCTTTCCTTCACGTGGATGGTTGCGCAGAATTTCCTTGGACACCAACACTTGGAATGGATACGGATTTGGTGAATGAATGGAGTGTGGGGGTGTGTTGAAGTGTGTGAAATTGAGTAGGCTCTCGGCCTATTTATAGACTTCCATTTTCCTTGTGTGCGGGGTGGAATGTCAGGTCAATGTCATCCGGCATCGAATAACGCACGTGCCCAATTGTAACGGTCGAAACCGCCAAATCTGAGCGAAACGATGCTTGTGCCGGATAGGGGATGTCCGATACCATACCCGGCAGCGATGAACCGTGATGATTCTTCACTTGTGTCGGCTAGGTTCTATCCGGCACTACATCCGGCAACGCTCGTTCTTTGGTTAGAAGTTTACTCCTTGCATGAAAAAGCATACAAAACATAAGTCTGAACATATAACATGACTTTATACATAAAATAATATAAATATTAACTATTCTAACCCTGATTTAACTAATATACCTATAAATCTAGCATATAAAATATGATAAGTCTTCGGCTTATCACTCTACAGACAAACTCTTCCTCCGATAGTGATGACGATCCTGATGACTCGTTCGAGGATGCCTCGCCAACTCCCACTAATGACCCACAACCTCAGCCAACAAACCAACAAAACATTCCAACTACCCCTGATCACCACACACCTGCAACCACCTCATCCCAACCTCCCAGCTCTAAAAGAAAATTCCAACAAGCATCTGCTCACCCAATTGACCGAATCCTAAGAGACTCTGACAAAGGTATTCAAACACGCAACGATATCCATCGAAATCTCTACGCCTTTAATGCCTTCATTTCCACAATCGAACCTAAAAATAACCATCAAGCCTTGGGAGATCATGACTAGATTTTAGCCATGCAAGAAGAGCTACACTCTCTGGAACGCCACTCAGTCTGGCGACTTGTTCCATGCCCAACCAACCATAAACCTATCGGTACAAAACGGGTGTTTCGTAACAAGCTGGATGACCAGGGAAATATCTCTCACAACAAAGCTTGACTTGTAGTCCAAGGATATGCTCAAGCAGAAGGAATCGACTATGATGATACCTATGTTCCAGTTGCTTGAATTGAAGCTATTCGAATACTCGTGGAAAATGCTGCTCATCAAGATATGAAGTTATATCAAATGGATGTCAAGAGTGAGTTCTTACAGGGATACATCGACAGAGATATTTATGTTACTCAACCTCCGGGATTTGAAGATCCAATTCACCCAAAGTACGTCTACAAATTAGACAAAGCATTATATGGGCTGAAACAGGCTCAAGAGCATGGCATGAATGTCTCTCATCATATTTATTATCTTACGGATTTATACGAGGTAAGGTTGACAAGACTCTCTTCACTCTCACCAAAGGTGAAGACATACTCATTGTTCAGATCTACGCTGATGATATTATTTTTGGCTTTATAATTCCTAAATTATGTACCTTTTCTCTGATCTAATGAGCAAAGAGTTTGAAATGAGTGCACTAGGACAATTGAAATTATTCCTTGGTCTTCAAATCAATCAACAAGAAAACGACACTCAAATTCATCAACAAAAATACATCCATGAGCTACTTGTCAAATACAAGATGTAGGACTCCAAGCCAACTCCTACTCCAATGTCTGCCATTGAAAAACCACATCTTGATGAAAAAGGAATATCTGTTGATGCAACACTATATCGAGGTATGATAGGCTCCTTAATGTACTTGACAGTTAGTCAACCTGACATTCTCTATGATATATGTCTTTGCACAAGATTTCAGGCAAATTCAAAAGAATCCCACTTGCAAAGTGTCAAGTGAATATTTCGCTACCTCAAAAGCACTCGGGACATGTACCACTGGTATCCGAGTACTCCCAATTTCACATTGATGGGTTACAGTGACTCTGACTTTGCAAGTTCTTTGTTAGACAGGAAGAGTACGTCTGGAACCGCAAAATTTCTCGGCCCGTGTCTTGTCGCGTGGAGCTCCAAGAAGCAGAACACAGTGGCACTGTCATCTGCTAAAGCCGAATATGTCTCTGCAGTTGCTTGCTGTGCACAAATACTATGGATTCAACAGCAATTATAGGACTATATATCTTATACCTCCCTCATGCACTACTATATTTTGTGATAACAATAGGGCTATTGATTTATCTAAAAATCCAGTTCATCATTCCAGGACTAAGCACATTGAAATTCGTCATCACTTTCTAAGAGATTGCGTTGAAAAAGGGTTGGTACAACTAGAGTACGTCCCTACATTCGATCAACTTGCAGACATATTCACCAAACCATTACAACGAGGCCCATTTGAAACTCAGTGTTCACAACTTGGGATGACTCGTATGACCTAGGTAAGGTAGTATCTCCTTCTCCTTTGCTTCATTTTGGGTAAAATGCAAGAGTATGTCTGATGAACTAGTATGTCTATCAATAAAGAGAACCAGAGCATGATAGTTTCTTTTAAAATTCTAGCAAAGAAACTACCCATGCAATTCTTGGCACTTAATCCGCTACTACTCCTCTCGCTCAATCAAACAATTCTTGTCTGACATTACGATAAGTCTATATTCACACGTTACCTTCTTTTTCCTCTTCTTCTACCTCGCACGCTCTGCCTAGCCCTAAGCCTATCTCGTCTTTCCTGATTCCTTTGATCATCGTTGAAAACTCAAAACCTTGCCTTTCCATAGCCATGGCTTCGAACCCAGATTCAAACCTTCAACCAAACCCTTCCGACATCATAATTCCAGCTAATGTTGCCCAAAACTCTCATCTTCTTCAACCCTTAATCAACCAACTCTCTACCCTCCAAGCCAAACAAACTCCTACCTCCACATCGGCTTCAACTCCAATGGCTCCCGAAATGTCCATTGACACTCAACCTTTCACCACCCATTTACCCACCGCCGTACCTGAACCAACATTCTCGGTAAACCCCTCCCCTAAATTATCTCCACAAAATTCATAAGCAACACCCTCTCCCACTGAGAAATCAATACCACCAACAACTCTGGTCATACCTACACCTGACACAATCACAAAATCACCCCTTCATGAGCAAATTCAATTTGGCTCCATCGATCCACCAACTGAAAACCCCATTGACAATCCCAAACCGAACTCCCCTATTATTGAAATAGAAAACCCTTTCGAAAACCCTACCCTTGAAAAAGCTCTAACTTCTGCTCCAGAACAATCACCTCCACCGAAAAAAAACTCGACGTTCAAAAATCTCCGTCCCACGACCTCCCACTACAACTTGCACTCTACGTTCTAATGGAAAAAGTCTTCTGACATCTTCGACGTCCACTCCAACTATCATGGTCCCTCCATCTCAACCAGCAATCACGGCTTCGATGCCAGAAAAACAAGAAGTGCTACAAATTCGTCCAATCAAGCAGATTCAGACACTGACACTACCTCCACTCGTAAGCAACTCCGTCCCCGATCTGAATCAGTCCCACCAACACCAAGACTTGGGCTAATCAACACTCAGACTATAGTATACTCTCTACCAGCCGATGACTCTGAGCCAAGAAACCAAGTCAAAGGTAAGCTTCTTGACTTCTACATGTTGCACTCGATGGGGTTCTCCATGTTTGAAGAAATGCTCCGATTCCAAAACTGGATTCACCTATTCCATGGCATCGAAACCTACCATGAAGAAGATGCCTACGAGTTTTACCAAAATTATGTCATCCGCAAAGGGAAGTTAATGACTGAGGTACATGGAACTGCTCTCCTTCTAGATTCGAAAACAATAGTAAATCATTTAGCCATTTCCACATCTGGTTTGGAATTTTATGATTGTGCTGGTTTTCCTGACCTTGGTTTTGTCTCTGCTAAAGAAGTCTATGATTTTTTCTTGCCAAATAACTATGTTGGCCACTCTTTAGACTAACCCGCTTTCTCAAACATTCATCAGATGCTTCATATTTTGGTTATAAAAAATCTAGTGCCAAGAAAGGAAGGAAACCAGTTTGTTCAACCTCTTGATTTAGCTATCATGTATTGCTTGATCCACCAAAAAAGAATAAACCTACCCCAACTCATGCTGAATCATATTGCATCAACTATCTCTTCACCCCGACATTCTCTGAGATATATCTTTTGGATTATCAAACTACTCACTTACTGTAGTATCACCCTGATCCTTCCCAAGCCAGTCGTATCATAGAAACAAACATAATAGGTCAAATTCTCTACAACAAGACCCCATCTTTTCATATCAAGTCTGTCACTAAACCACCTCCACCATCCAAAAAACTCCCTGCTCCCAAACCAACTCTCTCGGTTGACACTCCAACTCTAACTGCCATAATTATAGCCCTTGAGGAAACTGTTTCCTCACTGGTCTCTAAGATAGATATGCTCATCGACGTTCCGAACAACAATCTCAAGAAGACGATGGACATATTCGAAGGAGGAGTTAAGCTCTTGGTTGAGGAGTTCAGAGAGAGTTTCAGTGAAGCGCTTGCTGCTGCTAATACCATGGCGGATGTTGAGACTACGGGGAAGATGGTACAATGGAAGATGATAAAGGAGAAGACCAATGAGATGTCTAACTAATTGCCCTACTCCCTTCTAACATCTAGTTGATTAAGCTGCTTAAACTCTCGGATAATTTCTTTTTGCTTAGATTATTTTTCTCTGGTGGCTCTGTAAGACACTCGATACTATGTTTTTTTGGATATTGCTGGTGCGTTTCCCCTGATGTTGACAGACGGGGGAAGCGGTGTATCTCGTAGCTGGTGTATGCAGGCTACCAGGTGTGGATAGTGAGTGCCTCTGAAGGCCTTGAATTGTTGTGGATTGGTTTAAAATTTCTGCTAAGTAGATCTTTAGTGGTTTAATGCTTTAGTTTATTAGCTCTTATTTATTCACAATTATCTTAAGGGGAATATATGTTTGAGGGGGAACAAACAATGAGTTGTTCTCTAGAGATAGTTGTTCTGCTTTGTGATTTTTTCAGGTACACTCGTTGGATACACTGAGTTGGTCATCATCAGCAAAAAGGGGGAATTTTGTTGTGACCTTGTTTTACTGATGATTGCCACCTCACTGAAAATAGTACTACAGAGCTACTAGCCCTCAAGATCTTCCAGTCCGAGTAGCGCTGCACGGAGACTTCCACTTTCATGCACTGCTCCCAATCAAGACTTGACGCGCGCGGACTCAGAACTTATCAACTCTGAAAATTATGGAAATGTGAAGAGTCGAATTATGAAGATCATGGAGGAGCAATACCATTCCAAAACTTGTGCAAGTCAACTAAACATCACTTCATGATCAGCATTCGATACTTAGCATTTCTCTAGTTTATATATAAACACGCATTTGTAAAAAGAGAAGTGTGCAATCGGGTTTTAGTTTTTAGAAGAGAAAGAGATTGTTTGAGAGAGAAATCATTTTCAAGAGATCTTAGTGTGACTTAGTCACTTTAGCTTAGGAATCTATTTCCTATAGAGCACACAAAACACTCCCCTTACTCCTTATCCTGTATTGATCTACTTCTAGAGTATAACAAGTGTTGGATAAGATAGAATACCTCTGTTGAATCCCAAGATAGGAAGCTAGGTTGTAATTCACTTCGAATTTCAATACAAGCAAAATCGTGTCTTGTTAAGTTTTATACAAAAGCTTCTGTGATATTACCTTTGGCAAATACTCGTCTTTAAGCAGAGTTAGTCTGAGACTAACACCTTAGACCTACTCGGTCAGCACCCCGATCCTATCACTTCATATAATCTCTTTGTTTTCTTTTTTTTTGCTTATGCACCTTATGCATGAGGTGTCCTCTTGTGTCCTTTGTCAAATTCATCTGGCATATACAATAATAATGGTCATCATTAGGGGTGGTGGTTTGTCATGTAAGACCATTTCACAAAAATTGTGTAAACATCCATACATATTCAAGGTAAGACAATAATTAAGGTAGGATTGAACTTTCAGCTTTGATTACAGAAGTTTAAAATATTTCAATCATCCCCATCTTGTATAGCCTATAGAGTTTTGCACCCACTGTGGTCCTATATCTTCTGTACTCTGAAGATTTTTGTCTATGTTCAGATTCTATATTCCGAAGGAGAAAATATAGTTATATTTGGCCCAGGCGCGTACACATCACCTTCTTCTGTTAAGTGCCACTAAGCACGACATGTATGTGGAAAAAGAAAAAAGACGGAGGATAATGAAAACTCTGGAATATCTACCATATTGAATGTATATATGATTTCATTCATTTGTAACTCCGTTTGAGCAATCATATAAAAAAATTAATTCCAGGTCTTTTAAATTTTGCATAGCCTAATTATGTTGGGTTAAACGGGTCGGGTATGAGTTTAATCATTTTATATGGGTTGGGTATGGGTTGATAATTTGTAACCCGAATATTATTGGGCCGGGTATGGGTCAATACAATTTTAGTCGGGTCGGGTATGGGTGAGGTTCAACCCAACCATTAACCCAAATTGCCACCCCTACCAACTGATATGTCCATGGACTGGCCAACAATTTCATCAGAATATGTGATTTCAACGGAGGGGATAATATAGTTAATCCTATCCTCATCACACATGGTAGGGTCAACAGGAGAGTAATAACTCTGTTTCGGTATGCTCCCACCTGGTGTCTACCTGATTAATTCTATATCATCAACTAGATATGCTGGCCACTTAGAGTTGGTCATCCTTGTAATTTGTTTATCCTCCTATATATTACAATTTAACCATCAACAAAAGACACTATATAAACTACCACACAATATGATGTGATACTGAAAATGTAAAACATGCATTACAGTGGACGGTTCACCTTTGCCCTCTTCGCTATCCATTCAAGTGGGTAAGTTACTGTCTGAGCGTCATGGTCCCAGCCTAAACCACTCTTTTTATGGGTCAGTTCCTTCCATTTTCTCCAACCCATCTTAAGGGTCTCACCCTTGTTTTTGCACTGCTCCTTGTCCAGTTTTTGCACTGCTCCTTGTCCACCAAAGGCAATCCTTCCTTTTTCTTGTTTAAATTTTCTATTATGGGCACCCACTTGTGTGTTAACCTGACCACATTCCCAGCCCTTCCTCATTGTAATCTTCTTTCCTCTACCAACAATGATATAATAAGTTCAACCTGAATATATGTATTACAAAATTGATTAGGTTCAACAGGGGGAACTACAGTATGAATAGAAATTCTTTTTTATAGTTACAGTAGTGGGTAGGTTTCGAACCCAGGAATCTTTGGTTCTAATATACCACTTCTCTACCGACCAAGCCATGGGAGCTTGGCATGAATAGAAATATAATGAGCACAAATAGTGAGAACACTTACGAATGCAATTCCAATTGTCCTGGAAGTCTGATATCAACAATGGGTCTATCTCTAATAGCAAGATGATAAAAATGAATGAAGGTGTTAGGTGTATTTATTGCAATTCAAGGCAGTGGTTACCAATCAACTTAGTTCAGAAAAGCAAGGTGAAGAGGGAGTAATGGTGATTTTAAAATACGGCAGCAGAAGGAGGTAGAGTGGGGGAAGAGGGAAAGCGAGCAAGTTACTGACTTGTCAAGGGTAATCTGTGTAAATTGTGGAAAAGGATAAAGGGTAAACTTGTATTTTTAATAAAGTCAGAACATCTCAAAAGCACATTAACGTCCGAAAAGCAGCAAAACCAACATTTATCATAGAGGTCTTTTTTAGCCTTTATCGGGCCTTATCCGACTGCTTTTTGAAAAAAATAAAGCTGCTTTAAGTGGAAAAGCACCATAAAGACGTTTATCGAACGGGACCTTAGGTAACAAGATAGATTTGTGGGAGGATGTAATAAAATAATACATGGTTGTCTCAATTAATTAGGGGACCCTGTTCCGGTTTAAATACAGAATCATATATAAAAATATCAAAATTATAAAAGTTATTATATATTAATGTACTTGCTTATTAATTTATCAATTGTCTAATAAAAAATATTTTTAAAAGATACTATAATTTTAAATTTTTAAATTTTAATTATTAAATATTTAATTAAATGATATAAACTTTAAAAAATAAAATTATTTATTCATTCTTATACAAATAAAAAAACTGTGCTAAACAATATTTTAAAGATATTTTTACTATTAATAAGTTTATTATTTTACATGCTATATATAATAATAAAATTCACTAAGTAATTATCATATTTTTTTTATAATTTATAATTTTTTATATAGATATTTATTAATTGATTTATATAACCCTTAAATATGGGGCCCAAATAAGTGGGGACCTGTACAAAAGCCCCACCTACACTCCCTATTAGCCGGCCCAGACAATATAGTATTTGTTAAACGGTGGAATTCGCTTTTCGTGGATATCCTTAGAAGCCACCGACATCCGACAACTCGGATGATCCTTCCTCCTCCACATTTAATGGTGTGGTTTCCCTAAAGGACACTAAATTGCCTTTACATAAAGGCATTAATGTCAGTCATACTGAGAAAAAATGTTAGCCATTCTTATAGACAATATTAGCCATATATATGAAAACTGATAGCCACCAGATAACTAATAAAAATATTTTAAAGATGTTATTATTTGTAGTTACAAAATTACTAAATGCACTCATAGGCTGTTGGCGACATAATACAAGCTACAGGCTCAGTAGCCAGCCTCAAAAATGATTTTTTTAAGATTACTCTACACAGGGGCGGAGCCAGAATATAAATTATGTGGGGTCACTATTGTTTGAAGGAAAAAAATTTAACATATTTGCTCATAGTTGGATTTGAACCCAGGATAATTTACTCAATGCTTCTACCCCTTACCACTACACCACTAACTATCTGACATATGGGGTCACTATACTATATACATATAAACTCTAATTATTATACATATAGGAATCTCTAAATTTTTTGAAAAACGTGGGGTCACGTGACCCCACGTGTACCCCCTTGGATACGCCCCTGACTCTACACCAACATTACCCTATACCACAAACCATAAAAACCACTATATGATCAGTTAAAAAATACCGAAAACACTTTTAGAGTTTGTAATACAAGCATTGTAAGACCCTAAACCATAAACCCTTTATACAAGCAATGGAATATTAACGATATACAACCATGGCCAATATTTTAATTAGCTATGACATACATATTTATGTATGCATGGCTTACATATCTTAATGTCTATGGCAATAATTTTTTGTATATAAAAGCTTAAACTAATAAATAAAAGATTATTAGTTGTACATATACTTGAACATGTTAGTCAGCATAGATCTTAAATACCACCATAGGAAAGCTAAAACAATGAAAACCTATTTTAGGGTATGTAGTGAAGGGTTTAAGGTCATTACCATAAACCTTTAAAATGTGTCGAGCCAATGACGACATTATAAAATATAAACAAGTTAAAAAAGGATTACCTACACCACACATCCTAAAAACCACCATAAGAAGTTTTTGTTCATAAACGTTAAGATTCACTTAAATTTATTACTAACAATTATTTATATATTAAGATAGTTTTTATATGATGATTGTTATTTATATATATTCATGGCTAATATTATATATACCCATGGCATATATAATTTTATATCGATGGCATATATTGTTGCCTTTATGATATAGGCAAATCGGGTGCCTTTATCTAATCCTACCACCACATTTAACACCGACCAACTGCCACTTTGAAGCACCAGGGAAAACTACTCCGACTACAATGACGAGGAGGAGTAAAATTAATAGGGACGAGCCCGATGACCCGGAAGACTTGGAGGAAGAATAAGGAAATCAATTCCACGAGAATTATAGTAGAGAAATGGTTAAAAAAGAGAGAGGAGAACGCGCCTCACGCGCTTCTCCCTCCCCTCACCTCTTTCGTCCCTTATCCATGTCGATGGAGTGCTTTTTTCGCCTGCGCAGCTGAATAATAGCTCCTCTGTGAGCTCCCCTATCATGATTATCCCTAATCAGAACCAAATGGAGCGTTGTAACAGCGATTCTCCCTCACAACCGTCTTCAATCCAAGTCAGAGAGTCTAATCCGAATTCAATGCTACCGAGTCCCGAAGAAAATGTGCCGGATGAATCTTGCTCCTCTCTCGACTTGCTGAGAAGTAAATCTGTCTGCAGCAACTTTACAGGCTACTTGTCTCCTGCTGAAAAGGTAAATCCTATCTCACTCTCTGAGATTGCGAAAATTTTTCTCGTACCTCCAGACGAGTTGCTTGAAGCTCTCAAACTGTTACGGGTAATTCTTAAAATCCCTAAATTAGGAAATAGAAATAGGAACCCTAATTCAAACTCGATTAGCTTCTTCATTGACCGTACTCCCCCAGCGATTCTCTTCGCTCCTCCTATGGACTCTATCATCTCGAACTGCAAAAAAATGAATATCCATCCTGCTGAAATGAGTCTGTTTGATGAAAATAGTCTCTCAAATTCTCATGCGCATCTTGACATCCAAAAAGCTCTGTTTGGAAGAGTTTGGAGTCCAAATCGGGTCTCGGCCAAGCTGCTTCAAAGTGTGTTGTTCCAAATGTGGAAGCCAAGGCCAGGATTCAAGGTTGCAGAAGTCGCAGCAAATCGATTCTCCTTTCAATTTGCCACTGAAGCGGAGAAGAGAAACTTCCTGATAAATGGCCCTTGGCACTTTCAGAATCGTCTGCTGGCGGTGGCTGACATCAACCCCAATATCAACATCAAAGAACATGAAACTTCGACGGTTAACATTTGGGTAGGTATTCATAAAGTGCCTATTTCTTATTTCAACAAAGAGTCTGCAATCTTCATAGCGAACAGATTAGGGAAATTTCTGGAATGCCCTGATAGGTTGAATCCGTTATCGGCTAAAGTGCTAAGAGTGAAGATTGAGATGAAAATTTCAGATCCCTTGTGTCGAATGATAGTCCTTAAAACTGCTCAAGGAAACAAGGTTTGTCGAGTGTCTTACGAGAATCTACCCAGTTTCTGTTATAGATGTGGGAGGATTAGTCATATTATGGCGGAATGCATTTTTAATAGTGAAGCCTCAGGGTCTAACGAAAGATATGGTCCTTGGATTAGAACTGAATTTGCTAGAGCAATGGACATTGCTAATAACTGCAAACTCCTTAATCAATGGAAAGAAGAAGGAGTGCTTGACAGTATTACAGTTATGACCTCTCAAGCGGAGCTTCTCCCAGACAACTCCCCTCTCAATGTTGATGTTAACCTTTCTCTTGCAACTTTACCCTCGGTTACAGCCCCTACTAATGTCATACCCCAAAGCTCTTCTCTTTTGGAATCTTAGAACCAGAATCTCCCTTCTCCCAACCAGGAACCCTCGAACCCTCTACTGAGCTACTCCCCAGATGATATTCTTATCCACAAGAACCAAGACACCTCTCAGATACCTAATCCAAATTTTCTCCAGCCTGAAAACCTAGAAAATACCCCCCTCCTAAAGTCTCAGCCTCAATCTTCAGATGTTCACCTCTTAGCTTGGCAAGCTGCTATTTCTTCCTTTTCTTCAGAGTTTAACAAAAATCAGCCCATCATCCCTTCCTACATTTCCTCAGGACCTCACACCTCTCCTCTGATAGCCCATTCTACAGAAAACACTCTCTCCTACCCGCTCACTTCTCCTAACCCTTCTTCAACCTTTGTTCTTGATTGCCTGAAGGAACCTCACTCGCAAGTCCTAGCCCAACCATCTGCTAAAGGAAAAGGAAAACTGTATCCTGAGAATTCTCTTCTTCCAAGGCATACTGAAGTGTTTAAATCCAAGAAAAGAAAAGTCCTCAATATTGGATCTCTTATGACCACTCCCTCTATTCCCCTAGAGGAAGTGGAGGAATCTGACTACTATGAGGCTATTCTTGATAGGGCAGACCCTGAGCAGGATCAGGGCTGCCTAGAGAAATGAGTTGCCTTATGCTTAACTGTCGGGGGTTGGGTCACCCCTGTGCAGTAGTTTGGGTCACTACGCTGCTGAAGAAACATAGACCCAAACTGGTTTTCTTGATGGAGTCCCATAAGACTAGTAGTGACATGGATAGTCTTATTGAGAAATGGAAAGAGTTTGAAGGTTTTGCTATCAGTAGTGTGGGTAGAAGTGGAGGCCTTCTTCTTCTATGGTCTAAGGATTGTACCATCTCTATTTATGGTGCCTCTAATCACCACATCTCAGCTACAGTCAATCTCCCAGGTATGGATACTTTCATCTTTACTGGTTTTTATAGTTGGCCTAAGTGGCATCAAAAAACAGTTTTCGTGGAAATTACTGGAATCTCTTAGATCTCAGATCAATATTCCTTGGTTAGTGGGAGGGGACTTTAATCAGATAATGTACAATAGTGAGAAAAAAGGTGGTAAGTACAAAAATGAAAATCTTCTGGACCCTTTTAGGGAGGTCATTTTAGCTTCCAAGTTAAATGATTTGGGTTTTGCTGGTTTCCCTTATACCTGCACTAATTGTCAAGATGAACCTTTCACCTCTTGGAGTAGGCTGGATAGAGCTTTTGCTTGTAATGATCTCATCCTCTCCTTTCCCTCTATTTCTGTCCTCCATCTTCCTAGAGAATGCTCTGATCATTGCCCTATTCTAGTCAACCTTTTGGGTAGCCACAAAAACTACAAAAAAAGGAAAATCTTCAGATTTGAGAATGTTTGGATTTTAGAAGATAGATGTAGAGATATTGTAAAAGACATCTGGGGGAATTCTGATTCTGTTCTGATGGAGAACATTCTCTTGTGCAAAAATAAACTATTGGCTTGGAATGATTGGTCCTTTCCTAAAATTAAATATAAGCTCCAAAAAAAAGAGAGGAGTTGGAGAAAGTATCTACTTCGACACAAAGCCCTTGGATGAGAGCTAATAGAAATAGACTTCTGCTGGAGATTGAACTTTTGCATCTCAAAGAAGAAACTAGATGGAAACAAAGATCTAGGGACTCCTGGATCAAAGAAGGGGACAAGAATACTTCCTACTTTCATAATAGAGCTACTCAGAACAGGAGAAGAAATGAGATTTTCAGTCTTGAAAATGAGGATGGAGTTAGTAAGTTCGGTTGGCCTGATTTGGAAAGTATAAGTATTAAGTTCTTTGAAAACCTGTTCAAAGCCCCCCCTGACATGGACATGTCTAAGCCTCTTGAAGCTATCCAAAACATCATTCCTCAAGAGTGTCTGACTGAGCTGTCCAAACCATACTCTCATACAGAAATCCTTGTGGCTTCTAAGCAATTAGGCTCAAACAAATCTCCAGGCCCTGATGGTTTCAATGGTAACTTCTTCAAAGCCTATTAGCCCTATGTGGGTAACCAAGTTATTTCAACTGTCCTGAACATCCTCCATGGCCATGAGATTCCTCCTGACCTCAACAACTACTTCATAGCACTTATTCCTAAAGAGAAAGGTGCTACTTCCCTTACAAAATTCAGACCCATTGCCCTTTGTAATTTTGTCTACAAAATAGCTACAAAAGTGCTAGCTAATCGGGTTCAAGATGTCCTACCCCATATCATTTCTCCAAACCAATCAGGTTTTATCAAAGGTCGTCTCATCACTGATAATGCTATTTTGGCAGGAGAGCTCCACCATAAAATTGCTAACTCCAAAGCAAGAATTCATGGTCTTTTTTCCTGTAAAATAGACCTGAGCAAGGCTTATGATAGACTCAGTTGGAGGTTTTTAGACAAGGTCATCAGCACTATGGGATTCCCTGATTGTTGGAGAAAGCCTGTTATGAACTGTGTCACCTCTGTAAAAGGTGTTGTTATTATTAATGGATCTCCAACCAAACACTTCTGTCAAGAGAGAGGAGTGAGACAGGGAGATCCTATCTCCCCTTTCCTGTTTATCTTAGCCCAAGAGACCCTGTCCAGAATGCTCAACAAAGCCATGACGAATAATTCTCTTGAGGGGATCAGTCTGGCTAAGAATGCTCCTGCCATCTCACACCTGGCCTTTGCTGATGACATCATCTTTTATGGCAAAGCTAATAGGCAGAATGTTCAAGCCTTAGCCTCAATTCTTTCATGTTTTCTCCAAGCCTCTGGTCACGAAATAAACCTCCACAAATCAGAAATAGTTTTCAGTAACAAAATCCCCCAAGTTACTAAAAATGACCTAGCTGTTATTCTCAACATCAAGCAAGTTTCTCACTTCTCTAGATACCTGGGCCTCCCTCTAAAAGTGGGCAGAAACAAAAAACAGACTTTTAGCTACTTGCTAGAGGCTCTGCAGAAGAAAGTTCATGGCTGGAATAGACCCACCTCACAAGCTGCCAGATTTGTCCTAACTATGAGTGTTCTCCAATCTATCCCAAATTTCACTATGTCCCTGTTCAAACTCCCTAAGAATATCATTGACAAAATTAACTCTATCTGCTCTCAGTTTTGGTGGACAAGATCAGAAAACAAGAAATCCATCCACTGGAAAAAGTGGAATCAGATGTTTTCAGTCCCGAATATGGTGGAATAGGGTTCAAAGCAGTTGCAGACTTTAACCTTGCCCTTCTAGCCAAGCAAGTGTGGAGAATTTTGACCAATGATAACTCCTTAGTTAGCCAATCTCTAAAAGTTCTTTATTTTCCAAACACAAATATCCTTCATGCTTCTAAAGGATTTAGGGATAGCCCTATCTGATCTTCTCTCCTTGCTGCGATTGAGGTTATCAATCTGGGTGCCCAAATTGAGATTGGGGATGGTAGAAATACTATGATTTGGGGTCAACCCTGGATCGCTAATGATAACCCTAAGTCCCTAAAGCCTACCCTCTCTCAGAATCCAAATATCAAGTGGGTAAATCAGTTTATTAATGAAGATAATCATACCTGGAATAGAGGCCTCATCAACTCTTTATTCAACTCTACTGAATCTAAGGATATCCTTGATACCAAATTTGACCTGTCTATAAAAGATTTGTGGTCCTGGATAGGAAACACCTCAGAGAACTACACGGTTAAGTCTGGCTACTCAAGACTGTCTGAAAGCCTCAGGCAAGAAGGCTCCTCTTCTCCTTCAACTCACTTTTCAGAATTTAAGAAGAAAATTCACAAGTCTTTGTCCCCTCCCAGAGCCCTTCTGTTTGTGTGGAAATTTTTAAACAAAATCACCCCTTGGCTAGCAAACATTGCTAAGAGAATAGGAGGAACAGATACTTGCTTCTTATGTGGTAAAAAAGACACGGATTTACATAGTATTTTTATGTGCTGGTCTTCGAGAGACTTTTAGAAAGATTTGGTGGACCTAAATGATATTTCTGATTACTCAAATAATGCTATTCAAGATTGGATTATCTCTATCTCTGGTCAATGGAACAAACAGAAGGTTGCGAGAGTTATCAATCAGATGTGGGCTATTTATGATGCTAGGAACAAAGTGAGGCACAACCCAGAAATGGCTATTTTGGAATGTACTTATTCAAACCTGGCTTTCACATAAGCTTATCAGATTAAGATGGCTACAAATAATCCCTTACAGATTACCCAGGAGACAAACTCCTCCTTCTATGAAGAGTTCATGATCTCTACTTGTTGCAAAAGAAGACTAGGCTCAAATATGTCTTTGAATGGTATTATATTACATCACTCTGGTAACTTGGAACTAGCTTTTAACAGGAATTCAAGGAGCTATGTTGCAGATGAAGTGGCTGATTTGGAGGCTATTAAGTTCGGGTTGCAATACCTAAACAACTTGGGCAGAAAGGTGAATACTATGGTGCTTCTCAACAACTTCAAAGTGCTGGAAAGGCTACAACAAAATCACTACAGACCTGAAGAAGAGAGTCTACACATCTACAGGATTACTGATGTATTTTGTAACTTGTCATTTACCGTGCGAATATGTAATATGTATCTTACTAATTTTCTGGCTGATCAAGTTAGTAGATGCACAAACATGTATTTTGATTGGAAAACTTGGAATGGTTCTAATGCTCCTCCTAGTATTATCCAAGCTTGTATGCTTGAAGTCGAGATGCTAAACTCTTATGCTCCAAATCGTTGTAATAGGCTAGAAGATGTAGCCCCTTTTGCATATATATAAAGTACGTAACAACTTCCTTTAAAAAAAAAATCCACGAGAATTACATATGGTATGTTGTTTTTTGTTTCCAATTTCTTCGATCTGCCTAGATCTTAGATATATGTTTCGCAACCGGCATATGTTTATGGTAAACCCCGAGAACAGAATTTGGGTCACGAAAAATTGTGGTATGTAATGGTTGTTTTGAATTCATAACTTAGTTTGAGTTTATTTGCTGAAGTGTTGCTTCTAAGTTATGAGAGTTATTTTATTATATTTAGTGGCATTATATATTATGTTTGAACTGCGCATTTAATAAATAGTCTTAGGCGGTTTAATACCATCCCTCATAAGAGCATGAGTGGTTCAAATAAGATTGGGAGAGCTATTAAGAACTCATGGGAGAGAGTTCTTCCATAAGAATTTTTAAGAACCTAAATATGAGTCCCACAACAATTATTATTCCAATTATATTGCTCCACATAGATGAAAGAGAAAAAAATAAAAACTAATATGTGAATTCTCTGATATTGTTAAAAATTAGATGTAGTTCTTAAAATGAGTTGGAGAAAGAGAAATATGGAAGAGAATTCATTTTTTGATTTCTTTGATAATCATGCTCTAATTATTTAGAACACTGCAAAGATTTCTGATCAGTCATGGCCTGGCGTATTAGATTCTTGTGTTGACATTTCTTATAACTTCAATCATTCTTCCCCTCTCCAAGAAATTTTGAGAGTTACTTTGTTTGAGAAAAATATTTAAAAAAATTACATTTACAAGTGACTTGTGAAGTTTTCAAGTTCTCTCTCTTGTGGATTTGAATATCGTCCCCACCTCCCGTAAAGTAAGCACAGCCAAATCACGTGAAAACATTGTCGAGTATTTTGCCTCTTAATTCTCAATAGATGATAGCCCATATCTTATCTCCCGTGCCGCTGCTCTGAAATTAACATGTGCTGCGACATTAAAAAAGCGATGGAATTTAGGGCTTGACTTGCAAGTGATAATTATAAATACGTTAATTCATATATCGTCTGATTTATGTCTTGCCAAGAACCGAAAGGCTCTGCCTCTGAGTATGCAAATGATGGAATTCATATGGCTATCAGCTGGAAAACTGAAGTTTATACATAAACACTGTCACTAATCACTATGAGGTTTTTTAGGGAGTGTAATTAGTAAATATGCTGCCATCACTAAGAATAACCAATTCTGGGTGTTTGCTTTTTCCTCACCGCTAAAGAAAAGCCAACGCACTACTATGCCCATTTCACTTGCGTCAAGCATCTATCTAGCTAGTCGAGTTATTGGATCTTTTAATTCGCTGGATAATGAAACAGTGACTACCAGGATGGGTGTACAAGATGAATATGAGTCTACGGGACTGGATGATTCAATCAAAGATGAGAGTGAGTTGGGTCAGATCATGAGGGATCAACAAGCTCCTGAGATGGAGTTTGAGGCCCGGGAGGCTCGTTCATCTCTCCATAGAATCCCTGAGCTTCGGCATGACAATGGTAAGCTTCTATGTGTATTACATTCATAAGTTCATTATTGACCTTATACGATATCAAGATGGATGACATTAAACAACCACATGAAGACCTAATCTGTTTATTCTCTTACGAATGTTTAGACTGCTGATAGATAAATCTAATTCTGGTATTATACTCTGTTACAGGAATTATTTAGTACAGAATCTGAAAATAGGAACAATTGTATTTCATACTCAATTCTGTTGCTGCTGTAACAAACTATCACATTGTATAAATAAGTGTTTTTACACTAAGAAATACACCAATCGATAATACAGAACATTCCTTCTCTTCTATCTCTGTCTTCTGCTCATTTCTTTTGTGGCTGTAGCACTGTCCAAGGCAGCTTGCAAATGAGTGTAGGAGTTGTTGTTCATAAACATTAGCTCCTCTTCCCTCTTCTTCTCTTGTTCTATCTTCCAAGATAACCAGAGTATCTATAACTGTAACATACTCACATATACTGTATTAAGTTAGGAGATTGAATTTCTCACTAGTGGAAAATGAAAGGTTTAACACTTTTCTTCTCATTCTTTGTGATTCTCTAGAGCATGACGATAAAGATGATGAAGCAGATTTTGGAAAGTATCGGATACAGGGTAAGCTTAGAGAGTGATTACCAGAGACGAAGTTGGCCGTTTTACTTTCCGAAAGTTCAAAGATTATTTGTGCAACCATGTTGATAAAGAGGATGGTGAAGAGCTCCATCAAGCCATTTATGTCCGAATCACCAACCTGCCTGTATATGTTCTTATTCAGAACATCAGGTAAAACTCATAACAATAGTTCTTTTAATATGAATTCTTCAATAGTCTTTCACCCTAATATTCAAATGGTTATTTGCAGGCAAATCCATTTGAACACCATGATTCGTATATGCCGATGGGTGACTCGTAGGTCTGATGTGTTTCCTCAGCTACAGCAAGTTTAGGGCCATTTATTGTTAATGTTGAGCAAGTGAGCTTGCTTTGTAATCTTTTGTATCTTCTTTCATCACTTTGCTAGGGGATACATTATTTTAATCAATTATGTGTCATGTGGCTTTCCTGCAAACTATATACAGGAACTATGAGATGCTTCCCTTTCAGGAAAGTCCAAGGATTGTACCAGCTGGTCGGCTTTCTAGTTAGAAGGAAGGAAGTGATACTGTTGAAAGATCAAATAGACTGCACAAGTCCTGGAGAAAAAATTGTAGGATTCTGGAATCACTTTGATGTACTATATCTATATTTTTTCTCGTTTGGTTTCTCAGCATCTTTGATTAGTTTCTCAATATTGTTCTACTGGTCATATTTCAGGATTGATTAGCATCTACTTGAAAATTTTTGTCTTGTCCTTGAATACGAAGAACGGGCTTCCAGTATTTGTTTGTTGAAGCAAATTATGTCACCAAAAAGCAAGATCTCTTTTCAGCTTATAGTCTCACCCAGGAAGACGAAGAAGAAAGTGAGAAATTAGCCAAGTACACCAGGATTGAAGAAAGGGTTTGTCTTCAAGAAAACTTTGCTACTGCTATATCTTTGGAAATTCATAAGAGACTACTTATTTGAAATTGATATGGCCTAATTATGCATGCCTTGGTTGTAGATCATTAAGTACATAGCCTTATATATTCAGCTTGGCCCAGTATGATCTCGCTGAACTACAACTCGAGGGAGATGACAATTGCCAGGTTAGTCTGCTATGATGTCCTTGCTTTTTTTTCATATGTCTTACTGTATGCTTTGCAATTTTACACTATGTTTATTCGTTTTTTGTATTTTCTCTAAACTGTCATTATGCGGGAAAGGCATTCTTGCCTCAGTACTGCTTTGTAAGCTGGGCAACCAGCCAATTATCAAAAAACAACACTAAACTTGATAATGAACGAGGGTGATAAACAGATACAGTTCACATTTGAAAAGAAGTGGTTAGTGTTCCAAGAAGAGGAGCTTGATTAATAGAGTTATTATGCTGGTCCAAAGTTATGTTGTAGTCAAGGTCAAATTGGTTCGAATGTCCATGTAATTGAAGGGTTCTTTGTGTAGCCTTATCCAATCTGCTTTCTTAACGTTTGGTAGTTCCTAGAATGATACCACTAAAACTCACATGCTTATTGGTTTTTGAAACTTTAACAGCCCATACTCATTTGCAGTCGCTACCCTGTACTGTTCTGCTCTAATGTCATCCAGTTTCAAGCACTAGCGGACCTGTTGTTTTGTCATCCGGACTACCTCAAACATGTGAGAAAGGAAGTTTGTGGGGAGATCATGTCACCCTTCAAGTAGCTGCGGGCGGAGTAAGCATTATGCAATAATGCAGGTTATGGTTCTTTTATTCAAATATGGCTTAACCTGCCCACCTCAGACTCTATCAGTTTTGTGTACGTGCGCGTGTGTGTCTGTCTTTGTTAGGCTGCGGATTCAGATTTTTTGTTGGCATCATATTAACATGCCTTGTTGACAAGAATACAATTCTTGCTTTAGGCTTAATATATGAAAACACTTTGCTCCACTAAACCAAATGTCATGTGACCCTCATGTACTTGTTCCGTGCATGTTATATATCTCGATGTCTTTTTGTCTAATGTCTAATTTGAATTTGATTGCTCATGTCCATAGCGCATATTCTTGTTATATTCCTAAACAAGTAGTTGATAGAGTTTCTGATTTCTGATGGAATACACCAGACAGTTGCTTACCCAAAAAGTTGTTGCCTTTTGTTTTTTAGTTTTTGTGTTATTTGGGCCAGTATCCTTTCAAGAGATTGATGTTGAGCCATGCTCTGCTTGAATATATATGGATGATCCCTTTTCTTGTGTTGAACTGTGTGAGAATGAGGATCTTTAAGTAGGGTAAGTCTCTAATCTGGTTTAAACTTGATGTCTAATATCAACATCAAGTGTCTCCTTGAAACCAGGTGTTTTCATTTGGGTTCATTAAGGGGGAACACTTGTGATTAGACTTTAGCCTTGTTCTGATTCCGTGTAAATTGTTTCATCAAAACAACATATCCGATATGGGACTGGTAGCAGCTGTTTGTTGATGCCTTGGGACACTTGCTACCTTGAAATCCTGCCACATGATGGGGAATATTTTCAGAGGTACATCTTTCTTATTCTGCCCTACAAATGTTTTGAGCTGCTTTCACTTTTCACCTAGTTATAAGGTCACCTCTGCTCTATCCACAAACTATATTACACCTACCTGACCTCACTGTCATTTTATCTATCTTACCACTATGTTTTTTTTTTGACAATTATGTTACTCTGACGCTGTTTAATCTAGAATTTTGGCTGAGCTTCTGGAGTGAAGTCCACTGCAACTCATTGTATACCACTGGAGGTACAATAAAATTCATGTTGATTTCCTCCCTTTAGATCTAATATGTAGTTACTGAACAACTTTTAATCGTAAAAATCAGATTTTTTATTATAACGGTTCTGATAACGACTTAAATTTGTTATCATAATTGTTATTAGTGACAAGTTTTTCGTTACCAAAGATAATACTAAAGATTAAAAAAAATTAAGACTATAGTAACGATATAAATGTTACAAAATCATATTTTTAGTAATGATATAACTTTTAGTAACGAATAAAAGTCATTATGATAAGTAAACTGATCTTTAGTTACGCCATCTCGTGTAACGATATGTAACGACAAAAATCATTACGATAAATTATATTAGTAACGATTTTGATTTTTGGTAACGATTTTTTGTTGTTATCAAACAATTATATTCTACTGGTGTTCGCACATGTTCCAACTAGAATGCCAAGCAAAAAGCATCGGCTCTTCTAGATGCCTCCACCACTGGTCCTTCCTCCACCACTGGTTGATAGCCCAGAAGTTCGAATGAGTGGAAATGTCAAAGGAATAGAAAGAACGAAATCAAGAATATGTGTATATTATTTAAACTACTGTTGGTTCTCTTGTTTCATTGCCAGAGGGCAGCAAGCTCTGGGGTCTTGTGTAGTTCATTAGTGAACTGCTTTGTCATGGCGTATGTAAAATGTAATCCTTTTCTTAATATTGAAAAGATGAAAAATTGCAATTACCACGCAAGACGAATGTTTCCCCGTACCTCTAGATTTTTTTTTTTTTTTTTGATAATTGGAGGTTGAATCCTCTAACGGCAATCAAAAAAATTAGGATCTTGACAACTTGGCCAATCTTACATATCTTTCTTACCTATCTAACCCATCTTGAAATTCTATTGCTCAAAGCGAGATAGCCAGTTGGTGGGCTAACTATTTGTGACAAAAGGTCATGGGTTTTACACCCAACCTTATATATGGCTCTAACTCCAACCTCCTATACCAATGTTCTTATCTTCTATGTCAGTTGAATCTTTATCATTATATGTTCTCAAGACTTTACTTCTATCTTCACTACTTCTATGTCAATTCTTTCATGGCAAATTCTTGCCTACCACTGAATGTATGTAGGATGGCTACAGTTAGGGACATTTTAGTCAAATTAAACAGAAAAATAAAGGGGAGGTGAGCGGAAGACTGATCGTTGCATTTTTTTTTTTCTTTTTTTATTAATCGTCGATCTTCAAGTTATTGGTTTCTTAAAATGAGGGTGATCGAAAACAAGAAACGTGCTCTAATTAAAATTGTCTGAGATGTTTTTTTTTTTAATTTGAGAGACGATTGAATTTGGTTTTTTTTTCTTTTTTTATCACACAACCTTTAAATTATTGTAACTTTTAATATATAGGTCTAAAATGAAAAAAAAATTATATCATTGTTCATATAAATTCAAGCTTTTCAAAATAAGACTAGTCACGGATATGTTTTGACAACTTTTAAAAAAAATATTTTTACATGTATATGATTGATACACTAAAATGATAATATGATTCATTAATTTTGTATTATGATTTATTAAAATTGATATTATGATTCATTAAGTAATAAGTGGTGAATTTGATGTTTTTATACTTTAATGTGATGATGTACATATTTTAATGTGAGAATGTACATGTTCTAATGTGAGAATGTACATGTTCTAATGTGAGAATGTACATGTTCTAATGTGAGAATGTACATGTTCTAATGTGAGAATGTACATGTTCTTTAATGAACATCTGTACATGTTTGTATGGTCATCTGTACATGTTTGTATGACCGTCTGTACAAGTGTTCTTCCTTATATGTACAGGTTTTAATCTAAGGATGTACATATTTAATGATTCGTACAGGTTTATATGATTATCTATATGTTTTTAATGCGAGGATGTACATGTCTTTACATGAGGATGTATATGTTTTAGTGTACATTTGTACAGGTTTGTATGACCATCTGTACAAGTTTTCTTTTATGTTCTATTCTCCATACATGTAAAAAAAAAATTTAAAGTTGTCAAAATATATCCATGATTGGTCTTATTTTGAAGAGCTCGAATTTAGATGAACAATGATATAATTTATTTTCATTTTGGACTTATATATTAAAAGTTACAATAATTTAAAAATTTTATGATAAAAAAGAAAAAAAATTAAAAAAAAAAAAAGAGAGCCGGCGTTCAAAAAAAAAGAAAAGAAAAAAGGGATGCGCGTGGATGGGATGTAGCTAGTTGGCTACATTAACCTGTAGCTAAGACCGACTGTTCTTTCATTTATAGTGTAACGGTAACCCTTTACAACACACTTCTCACATTCCTCTGAGACTCACAGTCTTTAGGATGGCTGATAAGTGTGAAATTGATACGGTTTTATAGGTGCTAATTCTTATTTATGCAACCTTTTTATACGTTTTCTCATACTTATCTTATGTTTTTCATGACTCCTACTTTAGGCAAGAACTGATGCCAATTTATATGTTTAAAGCAAGAAATGATGCTAGAAATGCATTGATCTCCTCACGAGTTTTCCAACGCCACAACCAGGGAACAAATCAGAGCTCATATGAATAATTTAGACCCTATCGAAGTTGTGTCCGGAACAACGTTTATTATATATATTTCTATGATATTGCCGCAACGACAAAGAAAAAAAAGGGACAAGCAGAAAGGGAGAGAAGCGTGCAGGTAACTCCAGAGTCTTCCAATAGCTATTGATGGATGAAGTTAAATAAATAAAGAAACTTCCTTCCAAGAGTTATTGATGGATCATGGATGAAGACAATTGAATACAGAAAGTTAAAGGAATTGGAAGGTCTTTATTTATTTAACAAAACTGAAGAGACTAAAAGAAACCATCAATGGACAAACGGAAAGTCTTGAATTTGACTATAAATAAGGAAGGCTTTGGAAGTGAAAGGCGTCCATCAAACAATCACAATTTTGCACACATCGCCTCTTTTATTCTCCCTGCGCCGCGACCATTTCAACACATCGGAGAAGAGGATTTCTGCTCCAAATTCCTTCATCTGCTCAACCTTTTTGCTGACGAATTTGAAGATCAACACACGGATGATTTCTACTCTCTCTTTTTGTGTTTGTTTTTTAATTATGTTAGGCTAAAGGATTAAATCTCGGGTGACGGGGAATTCATAGTTAGACTGATAGTATAGTTATTTTACCGGTTGATTGAGATAATTATTTGGATTGTTCAGGTTGTTGTTTTTATTTATCCTTTTAATAAAAGCTGCAGATTTTTATTATTAGCTTTGCGAATTTCTGTCAGGATCTGACCGGTGAGTGATAGAAAGGTCATAGCAACCTGTTAATCTGTGGATTTAGTCTTAAAGAGATAAAAAAGAATTTTGCCAATCCAAGTCTCGATTAACCGGTGATTAATTAAATAGTCTAGCTAGCAAAGAATTCCCCTGAACCCAAGGTTCCGCTTCATTCATATCTTTACACAATTTTATTTAATTTCCTTCCTTGCTGCTTTTAGTTTTTAAACCAAAACAAATGACAACCCTTTTAGTTTATTAATTTCTAGGATTAGATTTAATAACTAAGTCCCCGCGGATTCGACCCCGGTAGCTTCTAGTTCACTATACTCTTTGACTGGGATTTATTTTTGCAACCCGTGGGCATTTTTAGATTTATAGATTTTCTAGGATAATTCTCTTAGTTATTTCTATTTGTCTTGCAATGGCAAAACGAGTTCGTAGGTCATGTTAGGTTAAATCCGAAACCCGACCCATATATTAAACGGGTTGACATCGTGTCTGAATATTAAACTCAAACCCAATCCGTTTATTAAATGGTTTGACCTGACCCAACCCAATTAATTAACTGTGTCCATATATGAAACTCAAACCCACATATATTAGACTCAAACTTAATCCGCGTAACCCATTTAATTATATATGAAAATAATTTGACTAATTAACATTACTTTTTTATAATTCTATGATATACTTTACTTGATGTGAAACTTCATCTTGTTCTTCCAGTGAGTGTAGTTGTCTCCATTGAAAAGTGGTGGTCGATTTGGTGCAGAACCTTCTTCTGATGCCAGTAGGTTTGAATGAGACATTTCGATCGTCGTCTGAAACTCGCAAGCGCTCGTGATGCGTCCCCGACGTGTGGTGGACGTATCATGGACTCTAATAAAACTTGATAGACGAGAGACAACTATTAAAATGGAAAACACATTTCTATTGAGAATTTACACACACGAAATTCACTCAACCCCCCTTGCCCCACACACGGACTCCGGGGACAGTTTCAACTTTACCCCTAAAGTCGTCAACCCTCTCCTGACTATCGGCCTACGGTTCACCGACCGTTCCCCGACCTGTCGTTCTATCAAATACCCAATGTATTGATACTCTAACCCAGTCCTCACTAGCTCACCAACTCTCTAGCACTTACACACACTCCTAAGTCTGATCCACACTTGCCCAGATTATCTCTATCTTTTCTCTCGTACAGGGGCTTATCTTACAAGGAACATTAAGGCACGTATTTATACAAGTTAGTTGAGATGCCAACTAACAACCTAGGAGTTGTAGACTCTAAGAGTAGAATACTCATTCTTCTACAAATATAATATCCGCACCCTACTGCAGATTTTCGTCCAACTTGATCTGGAGCCACCAGTACACGCGTTGCCTTGTGAATGGGCAAGTTGGCGGCGCGTCTCCCCAAGTGGTCGGTCACCACTTGCACACTTCAACTTATCTGAACTTGTCTGGCTCATTAATGCTCATAAATGCACTCTTCTAAAGTATCACGGCTATGTAATGATGTTCATCAATAGCCTTTGTTTATCTTGTTATATTGCACATTAATGAGATACACCTTTTGTCGTGTGTTTGTCATGAGCAAGTTGCTTGTGTGGTTGTGAATAATCTGAGTGAGTTTGTCGACGTTGCTAACTCTGTTTGGTCCTTGTTTGATGTCTGATGTAAGAGATATGTGATGGTGTGGTTCTTGACTACTTGTATCTTGCTAGAAGTTCTCCGGAGCTCTCGCCGACAGGTGCCTGACTGGTAGAGCACATGTCATGGATTGAGCGCGCTTGCAACCTTGCGTGCTAAGCCACTCATGACTTAAGTGCGCTCGCAACCTTGCGTGCTAAGCCACTTATACACCTGTCTATCTGAAATCATGAATCTTGACAAACGCATTAGATAGACAACACAAGGTTTACTATCATCAAAACTAAGGATCATGTCTTAACATCTTCTAAAGTAGTTAGCTTTCTAAAGAGATCGGCTCTGATACCAATTGAAACTAATTGATGCTCCTGATGTGTCCCCGATCGATCGTGGATGTATCGTTGTCCTATGTGAACTACTTGATAGTTGAGGAAAAGCATTTAGATAAACTTAAACTGGAAACTCCATTTCGATTGAGAACTTACACACAGAAATTCACTCAATCTCCCTCGCCCTACCCACGGACTTCGGGACAGTTTAGGACTTTATCCCCAAGTCCTCTACCCTCTCCTGACGTCGGCCTATAATTCCCAACCGTTCCCTGACTGGTCAGTCTATCAAATACACAAAGTATTAACTCTCTGATCCTGTAACACCCCTACTGTAAACTTAACAATAACAACGATCACAGCAGAAACTGATAACATAAACATTAACCAAAATGGGACAGTGTTATACGCCGTTAGCCACCCACGTGGCTAACAAGGCTGAATACGTACAAATGTATCGGTCTGATGGACACAAACTCCTGAGCATTAGTTACTAACATCCACAAATTACAACCAACAATACCGAGTGTAAATATTTATATATACAAGCCTATATAACCAATCCGCTACTTCCAAAATACACACCACGGGAGCACAGGCGCATTCCGGGTCCAACATCCAAAACGACAAAAGTATTCATTTCATTAAGGAACTAAAGCCACTCTGCTTCCTCGATCCTCATCCTACAAAATGAAATATGGTGCTCCAAAGGGGCTCAGCAACCCTTGGCTGGTATGATTAACGTGCAACTCGTCGGCTACCGGGATACACGCAACTAATTGTCATGATAACATGGCATTAATTTAACATACAACATACATAAGCATGCAATGAACATTGCATGGCAACAACAACTCATAACATAACAGGAATGTTTCTCTTTAGGAACGAATCAAACATTTGTTAGCCATACTTGTAAGCCTAGAGAATGATTTCAATCTCATATTAAGCTTGTTACATAACTTGTTACCGTTCTGTTTGTCGAACGATTAACTTATCCCAAAGATGTGTCGGATATAGTGATCCAAGCACACCGTACATATAATCCCCCTAGCCCGATCAAAAGTTAGGTAGGTAAGCCTATTGCTAGGCTTGTGGGTGACTGTAATCCAAGAAGGAAAACAACCATAACCTAAGGAGAGAGTCGAATCTGATTCAGATATCGACCCCAGTACATACATGCGTGACCGGAACTACCGGATTCCTCACCCCCGGTTATTCACTTGTTAGTAGTTCCATTGTTGGAACTTAACACATCAATTCACACCATAGGTGTTTAAGTCCTGTTAGGCACACAAGGGAGATGGGATACATTTAAATAACACATACCACAACTAACTCATACATAGCCGTGGTTAGAACGTTCCTTAGGTTGAAACGTTATAACCATGTACCGCTCTCTTACGTATCCTAGTTTGGTTAAACAACGGGTTAGCACGTATTCGAGGTTAACGGTACCGGTGCACACACGCCACAATAATAACAATGACTGTAAACTCATTTCATGATTTAAGTCTTACAAAGTCCTAAACATTCAGAAAACAAACAAACACACAAGCCGGTGTAAACTGGTAGCAAACAGACTGCAAGAAAACCATACCTTGGTCCTTGCTGCGTTCGAGTTCCACCGAATGCAGCTCCTATACATAATTAATAATGTCGGTTAATTACCTTATTTAACTTCTGATTAACTAAGTGTTTTACATGATTATATGACATGTTTTTACACTTAAACTTACACTTGATTATCCTCATTGTACCCACTAGGGTTTACTACTTAAGCCACATTTTCTTTTTTTCTTTTTTTTTAACAAGGTCGACCGACCTTGCAAGGTAGGTCCCAAGGTCGGTCGGAACCAGAACACTTTGCCGTTTGAAAATTTTACCCCGGCCGACCTTGCCAAGGTCTGTCCCAAGGTCGGTCCATTCCAGAAACATTCCCGTTTGAAATTTTTAAGCCCGACCGACCTTACTAAGGTAGGTCCTAACGTCGGTCTAAGTCAGAGAGATTCCTGGATGGGTATTTTAGGCCTGACCGACCTTGCTAAGGTCGGTCCTAAGGTAGGTCGAAGTCAGAAACTTGTTTCTAGGTGCTTATTTCACTCCAAACCTCACCATACATGTCCTAGTATGTTCGAACTTCATTTTGGAACTTTAACCCACTCTTAAACCAACCTCCAAACTCATTTATTCACCCACCATCAAACTCCTTAACAATTACTCAAATTCTTACTAAATCCTTAACACTTAGAACTTAATTCCTTACACATCCAACTTGTAATTTTGCCTAAGACTTCAACTAATCAAAGTATTCCTCCACAACATGATAACCACTCTTAAAGCATTATTTTGCACCACAATCACCCTCTTTACACAAACTCCTCAAGTCTTTCCCACAAGTTCATACTTAAACCTTCACAAGGCATTATACCTCTCTTGTTTACCCAAATTTGCACAAGGCTTAACCACACTGCCACCATGACTTTGGTGTATCTAAAATCACTCCTTTGTTCTCTAAACTTCCAAGACAATGCCTAAGTCATCTTACACTTAAGAACACCTTAATTCCCTTTCTTTCACCAAGTTAACCCTTAACAATTCCTAGTATAACCTAGGTCACCAAACTTCATTTAAACACTTAGAACTCCTTGTTTATTCACCAAAATTTGACATAGCTTCTCTAGTATAACCTTACACACAAACACACTGTTTTTTTGTCCTTAAACAATCAAAGGCATTCATCTTCACAAGGAATGTTCTTTACACACAACTACACATTAAACTACACTACATCACAATATAGTGCATAAACTTAAATTGCTTGGCTCTTAGGCCCTTAAATAACATGGCTCTTAGGCCCTTAAATTGCATTAATCTTAAACACTGAATTTCCCACATATTAAATGCCTTTAACCTGCAAATTCACACAACATCACATATGCCCTTAATAACCTCCTTGTGGGTATTTACTAACTCATTTCCCTTTGGCTCTTTAGGTTGTTTTATAAGGCAATTTAAGCTCAATTTCCTAAGGCACAAAACTACACTAGGTTAGGTTATTTACCTCTTCCTCTTCAAGATTTCTTTCTTGTTTTCTTTGATTGAAAATCAGCGAGGAGCTTTGATCACTTGTCAACTTCTAACCAATACATAAATGAGGGTAATGAGGCATTAAGCTTTATACTTAAACTCATGAATAAACCCTACATAACATAAGTGTTTTAAACACTTAAAATGGATTTACCTTGGAATTGAAAGAGAGATTGATTAAGAAGCAAGGTAGGACTCCTCCTAGTCCTTTGAAGATCAATTCAAGCTACTAAAAGAGCAAGACAAGTCATCATCAAGAGATGATTTTCGGCCATATATGAAAATGAGAGGAACCATGAATTTTCTTTGGTTTTCCTTACCTTGAAGCAAAGGAGAATGACAAGGTATCAAAAGATGTTTCCTCCTTCAATGGAGATTCTTCATGGCACCGAATTGGATTTCTTGAAGATTTGAAAAGATAGGAAGTAGAGCTTACTCTAACTAAGACAAAGGTAGTCTTGGAATTGAATTTGGAGCATGGAGTTGGAAGTTACAAGCAAAGGAAGATCAAGAATGAAGAGGAACTGTAGCAAAACGTTTTTGGTTGGGAGGATGAAGGATGAAGACGGTGGGAACAAGAGGGAATGAAGAAGAGAGGTGAGAGGTTTTAGTTTTGTAAGATATTTAAGTATAAAGGTAAATAGTCTTTACTTTATTTTTTTCATCTTCTTTCTCATTGGCTAACAAGTGGGATGACTCCCCACCTTAAAAAACCGGCCCCTTGCCATTGCATGAGATATTTATGGTCTTTGTTGACCATTTAATTAAGCTAAGTTGACCTAAGTCTAAACTAGCACTATTTGAGCACTATTCACAAATTAGTGCACATATTTGTGAAATTTTTGATTTCCCTTTGATGTAGACTTCCTAATGTGATACTAAGTAGTACACATATTGATTAAGGTGTAATGATGGGCATTAGCCACTCAAAACCCATTTCCAAGACAATTTTTTAAAAATGTGCTTTAAGACTCCTTAAAGCACATTATTGTTTTAACTTGTTTTTGAGCTTGGTTTTCTTTAGTAATTGGTTTAACATGTCTATTAGTATGTTAATAAAGTCTTGGTAAGCTCTTAAGTCTTAACCAAGGTTATCCCAAGCTTAGAGCATGTTTTTGCTCAAATTGTCTTTATGGTACTTTATTGTGTTTTATATGGTCTAAATTGTTCACTAATGTTTCTAAGGCACTTGTTAGCCTTAGTATACCATAGTTTTTAAAAACAACATTTCAAGGTTTGGGGTATTTCAAATCCAGTCCTATCCAGCTCACCAACTTTCCAGTACATACACATACACTTAGTCTGACTCACACTTGATCTAGTTATCTCTTTTTTCGTATTTGACCAAGTTATTTTACATAGAACATAATACACGTATTTATACATGTTAGTTAAGATATAAATAACAACCTATGATATCCTAGACTCTAGGAGTCGATTACTTCTTCATCTCCTAGCATAATAGCCACGCTCGAATGTAGGTTGATCTCAGCTTGATCTGGAGCCGTAAAGACACGTGTTGCTTTGTGACTGGACACGTTGGTGGCAAATACTCAAATGGTCGGTGACCACTAGCACTCTCCACTTGCTTGATCTTGTATGGTTCACTAATGCTCATAATTGCTCTCTTCATACTTCATTATGGCTATGTAATAAATGCTTATTAATATCCCTTGACTTTATTTCTTATCTTGCACATTAATGAGCTATGCTTTTGTCGTGAGCTTATTGCTTGTGTGGATGTGAAAGTCTGCATGATTTTGTCGATCCTTGAAGTATTTTGTCCTTGTATGCATGAGAGATGCGGTCTTGTGGTGCTTGACTACTTGTGTGTACCAGAAGTTCTAATAGAGCTCTCCTAGACAGGTGCCCGACTGGTTGGGAACAAGTCATGAATGGAGTGCGCTTGCAATCTTGCGTGCTAGGCCACTCCTTTACCTGTTTATCTAAATCTCAAAGCTTAAATAAACATATTAGATAAACAACTCGACTTTGCTATCATAAAAACTAAAGGATCTTGACTTAATTAACATAGATACATTCATGACCCTTCACGTGTTTTACTGAAATACCCCAAACCTAGTATATGTTTAAACACTAAATAAGGTGTAGTGAGACTAAAAAGAGTCTTAGAAACATTAGTAAGCAATTTAAACCATAGAAAACATAAAATGTGCTTTAAGGTCAATAAAGGCCAAAATGTGCTCTAAGCTTGGGATAAGCTTGGTTAAGACCTAATGAACTTACCAAGACCTTATTTATATACTAATGAACATATTAAACCAATTAGCAAAGAAAACCAAGCTTGGAAACAAGTTAAAACACAAAATGTGCTTTAAAGAGTCTTAAAGCACATTTTTGAAAAATTGTCTTGTAAATGAGTTTTGAATGGCTAAATGTCCATCATTACTCTTTAATTAACATGTGTACTATATAGTATCACATTTGGAAGTCTATATCAATGGGAAATCTAAAATTTCACTTCTATGTGCCTTATTTTATGAATAGTGACTTTAATAAGCTAGTTTGTAACATATGTTTGTATAAGTAATTAAATGAGTCATCAAAGACTAAAATACCCCTAGGTAACTATTAGGGGCCAGTTTTCTTAGTGACTCACCATACTTAACAAAAAAAAACTAACTAAAGTAGTAAAGTAGAATACTATTTACTTTAACTACTTAATATCTCTTAAAAGGCAAACTTATCTCATTATCTCCTTTCCCTCCTCATTTCACACGCCTCCAAGCTCTCTTCTACCTCTTCTTCATTCTCCATTTACGGTTTGCAATAGTACACACCTAAACTCCATCTTCCATTGCCAATATTTCCTAGCTCACTTAACCAAATCAAAAACAAACACCACCATTCTCTTCCTCTCATCAAGCTCTTCATTCCTATCTTCTCAAAACTTCAAGACCACCATTTCGGTGCCATGGAGTTCCACCATTGAAGGAGCTTGAGCTTATATTTCTACATATTATTGATCTCCTTTGCTTCTAGGTAAGGAATCTCAAAGAAAATGATGTTTCTTCCATGTTTTTATCTTGACCGAGAATCACCATTAATGGTGCTCATTATATTGCTTGTTATAGCTTCATTCCAACCTTTCAAGGACTAGGTGGAGTCCTCTCTTGATAGATATTCAAACTCTCTTCAAATACCAAGGTAAAACAACTATCTTAATGCTTTTGAAACAATGTAAAACCTAGGGTTTACAATGAGATGAAGCATTAAGCTTGTATACTCATTTCATTATTTGTATAATGTTTAGAAGTTGACAAGCAACTAAAAGCCTTGCCAATTTATTCAAGGAAACAAGAAAGAAGTTTGTGTGGAAAAGAGGTAAATGTGCTAACCTAATGTGGTTTAAAGTCTTAGGAGAAATGAGCTTGTATTGCTTATGAAAATGATTTAAGGAGCCAATGGAAATGACTTAGAAGGATGCTCTCAAGGGCTTAGTAAAAGGCATATGTATTGTTGGGTGTATTCGCAGGTCAAAGGCAAATACAATGTGGGAAATTCAGTGTTTAAGATTTATGCATCTTAAGGGCCTAAGAGCCATGTTATTTAAGGGCCTAAGTGCCAAGCAATTTAATTATGCACTATATTGTGATGTGGTGCTAGATGAGTGAAGTTTTGTGTGTAAGAATGTGTTTGATGAATTTTAAGTGTCTTGGTTGTTTAATGATGAAAACAATGTGTTTTGGTTTAGTAATGTTCTAGGAGAGTTCATGTCAAAATTTAGGTAAGAAACAAGAAGTTCTAAGGGTTTAGAATGAGTGGGTAAGCTAGGAAATGTTTAGAATGGTTAAGTGCTTTCCTAGTGAAAGAAACATGCATTAAGGTGTTTAAAGATGTAAAAAGGGCTTAGGCAATGTTCTAGAGGATTTAGAATGCAAAAGAATGCTTTGGGACATTTCAAGATTCATGGTGAGATTGTATGTAGGACTTGTGCAAGGTTAATGAAAAAGGAAGAAGTAGTTTGTTGTTGGAGGATCTATAAACTGTAAAAATGTTCAAGGAGTTGTTTAGGAAGAAAAGATGCTTGGGAGATGATGTAGTAGTGGTGAGGAAACATTGTTGGCATAGTGGTTATCATAGGTATGAAAACACCACTTGGAAAACTAAGGAGAAATAACATAATGTTAGGAATTTCGTATGAAATGAGTAAGTGTTTAGGTGGTAGATAATGAGTTTTCATGGATGTTGTATGAGGATATAAGTGTACCAAATGATGTTAGGATACAATTGGAGGCCTTAGGAGAAGTTTTGGAGAGGATTTGACAATGTTTGGGCATTTTTGGTGGCGTCCGACCCAGGGGTCCGACCCAAGTTTGGGTCGGACAGCCTCTGTTAGACGCCAGTAAGATGTTCTGGAACGGTCCGACCCAGAGGACTTGGGTCGGACATGGGTCGGACGTGAGTGTGTCTAAGGCGGTAAATGTTATGGAATGGTCCGACCCAGTCGAGTGAGTCGGACATGGGTCGGACGTGTATGTTCAAAGGACGATGAAATCTCTGGAATGGTCCGACCCAGATGGTTGGGTCGGACATGGGTCGGACAAGTAGAATTTTTCAAACCCGAGAATCACTGGAAGGGTCCGACCCAGTTGGTGGGTCGGACGGTGGGTCGGACCGACTAAAACTTATAAAAAACAGTAAAGAATGAGGCAAATGTAGTTAACCCTAGGGGGTATAATGTAGGTAATGAAGGATTAGTTTGGGCATTAAAACATGTCGTATAATCATGTTAAACATTTAGTAAGTTTGAAGTTAAGTAATTAATTAACCGACGTTATTAATCATGTATAGGAGTGACCCACGGAGGAAAAATCGAAGCAAGGACCAAGGTATGGTTTTTCTTGCAGTTTGTTGCCTACCGGTTTACACCGGCTTGTGTGTTGTTTGTTTTTCTGTGTTTATGACCTTGTAAGATTAAGGCATGTAACGAGTTTACAGTTGTTAATTATTATTGTATTGTTACGCATGACTCTCTCTTCCCTTGTGTGTCTAACAAGACTTGACCAAATATTGTGAATTGTTTACTGAGTTCAATGTTGAACTACCAACAAGTGCTAACGGGGGAAGTGAGGAGTCCGGTCTGTTCCGGCCATGCGTGTGAGTAGGGAGTCGATGTCATAACCGGTTCGATTCTCTTTGTATGTTATGGTTGTTTTCCAAATTGGTTTCCAACCTTCCCTTTAGCTTAACCAAGGCTATTTTACTGACTCACGTCGGGCCACAGGGGGATACTATGTGTTGTTTCGGTGTGCTTGGATCACTATATCCGAGGCACCTTGTGTTAAGTTATCCGTTCAATCTAACAGGACGGTAACGAGTTATGTAACGAGCTTAGCATGAGCATGGCAACATTCTCTAGGCTCTCCATGGGAACTAATTGTGTTGGTTCATTTCCTAAAAGGATTTGTTCTTGTATGTTATGTGTGATGTTGTGTACTATACTCATGTTGTGATATATGTATATGTTGTATGTTTTAAAAGAATGTCATGTCATCATGACAATTAGTTGCGCGTATCCCGGTAGCCGATGGGCTGCGCGTTAACCATACCAGCCAAGGGTTGCTGACCCCCTCGGGGGCCCCATATTTCTTTTACTGCAGGATGAGGATCGAAGAAGCAGAGTGGCTCTAGATTCTAGGATGCAGGATTACTTTTGATTATTTTGGATGTTGGGGCCGGGATGCGCCTGTGCTCCCGTGGCGATATTATTTTGGTTGTGAACAGTTTACAGTGATGGTTTACAGTGAAGGATGTAAGTAAATACTTGGTATTGTGTTTATGTATATATGGTTATTAGTTCTATGCTCGGGAGTCTGATCATCAGACCGTACACTTGTATTTATTCAGCCTTGTTAACCACGTGGGTGGTTGACGGCGTTGTAGCACCAATCGTTTAGTTATTGTTTAGTGTTTAAATTCCGCTGCGATTTCAAGTAATGATGTGCGTAGTAGGGGTGTTACCTAAGTAACAGTTATGAGAAGGTGGTATCAGAGCGAAGTATCGCTCTGATGGCTAGAATACCGAGCTTAGGAATATACCGAGTTAGGAAATCTAACCATAGTTACCTAAGTGAATAGTTATGAGAAGGTTAACCGCTAACTAAGTGTGGAGATACCTTATTGTCGGGAAGATGTTATAACCGTTGGACCGATAAGTGTGCAAGCACAGTGCTAATAAATGTTCATATGAATTCAGATGTCAGGTAGATCACGAGGTCGAGGCCGCGGGCGCGGCATTGGTGATACTGGGGACCAGGGGGAGAACCCTACGGCACAGGTCATGGCCGACGCCGTTGCGGCTGCCGTAGCCCAGATGGTCCCACAGTTACTAGCTGCGATACAGCAGCAGCAGCAAGGCGGGGAGGGTCAACAAGGGCCACAACCGCAACCACAGCCTCGCGAGACCAACTGGGTCAAGGCGTTGGCGGACTTGAGACCACCGTCATTCAGTGGGGAGACCGACCCTAGTAAGCTGGAGGCTTACATCTCCGAGATGGAGACCGCTTTCGAGACCTTGGACGTTCCTGCTGGTGCCAAGGTTCGACTAGCCGCTTACTATCTGAAGGGATCGGCTCAGACTTGGTGGAAGCTGGTAAGGGAGGGAAGAGTTGGTGATCCTACCTTCCAGTGGAGGGAGTACACGGCCCTGCTGCGAGCCAAGTACTACCCTATTCACGTTCAAGAGGCCAAGCACCTAGAGCTTGACAGTTTGAGACAGGGAGACAAGATGACAGTCGATGAGTACTACACCGCTTTCATCGGACTCATCCATCTGCTGCCGGATCTGGGTTACTCAGACCGGATTTTAGTGAACCGTTTCTACAACGGGTTGAACTACCGGTTACGCTACGGCATGGGGCCGAGCGGGTATACTACCTTGCAGGTAATGAACTACCGTATAAGTGAGTAAGTATGTATAGAGTGTTAATGTGATGTGAGTTTGTTTGGCGGGGCATAACTGACACCCTAAATATAGGAGTGCTACCATGCCGCTGCAATTGTGGAGATCACCGTCCGTCTGAGGGACGAGGAGAGTGCGCTCAAGCGCAAGGCCATGAGCGAGGGCCAAGGCACGCAAGGGCAAGGGGGAGGAAAGAAGAAGAAGCCATACCCCCAGTCCCAGAAAGGACAGCAACAGGGTGGCAAGGGCCAGACCCAGACCACCACTGCTGACGAGCCTCTACAGCTCACCTACGCATATGCGGCCAAGCCTTTACGCTCTTACCCACCCAAGGGTAATTAATAAATTCCAATACCGAAATCTAGTGTGTGTTATTAACATGTGAAGTATGTACTGAGTGTATGATGTGTTAGCAGCTAGCACGGGCTCTGGGCCGGAGCGCCACTATTACTGCAAGTGGTGTAACGGAGACCACCCCGGCAAGGACTGCAAGGGTAATGATGTGCAGTGCCGATACTGCAAAAAGATGGGGCACCGCGACTATGAGTGCTGGCAGAACCCGAACAGTAGAAACTACAGGCCCAAGGGGCAATGGAAGGGTAAGGCCACTGCGACCACCGATGGCCCGAAGACGGCGAATCAGCCCCCCCAGATCAGAGGTACACAGATTCCCAGAAGGGGAAGGGGTCGGGACCTAGCAAGGCCACCCTGCATGTGGTGGACCGGTCTGAGACACCAGGGCCCTCTTCTAGACCAGGTACCGCCTAAACTGTTGAGTGAAATAAGTGATTGCATACCGCATTTCATGCATGTGTGTTAGTGAGTTTAAGTAAATGACCATGTAAGTGAACAGTTAAAGTATAATATGAGAACACCTAATTAGGTAATTTGAAAACTTAGGAACTTTCAATATTTGCTATCCAATCCCACCCACACCAAACCCTGAAGAAACCACCATCAGCATTACCGACTTTCCAATGGAGCAATGTCAGGTCATCCAACCAGGTATGATACTCTTAAGTGGATACCTGACACCGGAAGCACAAATCCACATCATCAGACGATGCGATGAACTTGGAACAAAACCAGGAGGTTTCTACACACCCAAATACCCGAATGGATCAAGAATGAAATTGAAGATGATGTGCATGGGTAAGGACTGAAATCCTTACACCAAGACGTATCAAGAAGTGCGAGCTGAAGATGGAGCAACTGTACCAATGATACCTGAGGAGTTCCTTGCGGTCGTTAGCCACGCCGTGGGAATTGCTCAGCAAGTTGAAACGGATTCAATTCCAAGTGTTAAAGCAGATTTGTGTATTGTGAACTTCTACCAGAAAGGTGGACGGTTAGGGTTACACCAAGATAAGGATGAGTCACCCGAGTCTCTAAGTAAGGGAGTACCCGTGATGTCTTGGTCCATTGGTGATACCGCAGTGTTTGTGTACGGCGAGCAGAAGCGTGCTGATCTCGCAAAGAAGCTAGTGTTGAAATCAGGAGATGTACTAATCATGGGTGGGCAGTCAAGGATGCTATACCATGGCATCAAGAAGATCAAACTGAATACCGCACCGTCGGCAGTGATCAATGCCACACACATGAAACCCGGACGTTTGAATTTGACCTTCAGACAATTTTAAAGCCTTGTATAAGTATGTGATGTGAAAAACCAGTGTATGTTAAGGATGTTGTAAGTGTAAATTGTGGCGACAGTATAAGCCAACGAATGTTGTAAAAAGAGTGTCAATGAATAAAGTGGAGTTGTTTGAAGTATATCAACTGTGTTGTTACCCAATACTTATTAGTTTGCCAATGAATTAGGCTGTGCACTCGGAACGGGAGGTATACTGAGTGTCTGCAATGAGGCAGAAGCCGACAAGAGCGGCACAATCCTCACCGGTACCTTTCTAGTCAATGGCGTGGACGCTTCAATCTTGTTCGACTCCGGAGCCTCACATACATTTATTTCACTATCTTTTGCAAAGAGGCTGGGGTTAGACAGTGACGAGATGCCAGACTTTCTAGTCACTCTCCCATCGAAAGAACGGATCAGGTGTACCCGCTACCACCGAGATGTTGTTGTACGAATCAGAGGTGAATAATTTCTGATCGACTTGATAGAGTTCGACGGACTTGGTTTTGATGTGATTGTCGGGATGAACTGGTTGGAGCGGCACAAGGGCAGAATCCTGTGTGCCGAGCATCGTCTGCTTCTTCGGAGTCCGTCTGGGGTTACTATATCTTACCGCCAGAGGCCCAGGGAGCCTTCGACTCAGGTCATCACCGCCATGGCTATGTATCGCGAACTACGACGAGGGAGTGATGTATACCTCTGCTACGTCCAGGACATAGAGAGAGACCCAGAGTTTAGTCCTGATGTGCCGGTAGTGTCGGAGTTTCCTGATGTATTTCCTAAGGAACTGCTGGGCATGCCGCCAGCACGGGAAGTGGAGTTTGAGATTGATTTGGTTCCGGGCACCGGACCAATAGCGAAGGCGCCCTATCGTATGGCTCCAGCAGAGATGACTGAGCTCAAGGAGCAGCTGAGAGACCTACTCGACAAGGGATTTATCCGCCCTAGCGTTTCACCATGGGGAGCGCCGGTCCTCTTCGTGAAGAAGAAGGACGGTAGTCTCCGCCTGTGTATTGATTATCGGGAACTGAATGCAGTTACGGTGAAGAACCGTTATCCCTTACCATGCATCGACGACTTATTTGATCAGTTGAGGGGAGCGTCAGTATTCTCCAAGATAGATCTACGATCCGGATACCATCAGATTGCCATCTGTGACAGTGATATTGAGAAGACAGCGTTCAGAACTAGATATGGACATTATGAGTTTACGGTTATGCCGTTTGGTCTATCCAATGCACCAGCGAAGTTCATGGATTTAATGAACCGCTTGTTCCAAGATCAGTTGGACAAGTCAGTGGTAGTCTTCATCGACGATATACTTGTGTACTCGAAATCGAGAGGTGAGCACGAAAGCCACCTGAGAAGTGTGTTGCAGACATTGAGAAAGAATCAGTTGTATGCTAAATTTTCAAAGTGTGAGTTTTGGTTGAACCAAGTATCTTTTCTTGGCCATGTGATTTCTGAAGCCGGGATCGCTGTTGATCCGGCAAAGATTGATGCAGTGCGCACCTGGCCTAGGCCGAAGACAGTTACCGATATCAGGAGCTTCCTCGGTCTGGCAGGTTATTATAGGAGGTTTGTAAAGGACTTCTCCAGTGTCTCGAAGCCGATGACTTCCTTAATGAAGAAGGATGCACCATTCGAGTGGACAGTCGACTGTAAGAGTTCTTTCCAGAGTCTCAAGGATGCTCTGACATCTGCACCAGTCCTGACTATACCAGACGATCCAGATGGTTTTGAGGTCTATTACGACGCATCGGGCAGAGGTATGGGTTGTGTGTTAATGCAACACGGGAAGGTCGTAGCTTACACATCCCGACAGCTGAAGAAGCATGAAGAGAACTACCCTACCCATGACTTAGAATTGGGTGCCATTGTCTTCGCATTGAAGATATGGCGACATCACTTGTATGGGGTAAGTGTGACGATTTATTCTGACCACAAAAGTTTAAAATACTTGTTCACTCGAAGGAGTTGAACATGAGACAAAGAAGGTGGGTTGAATTTCTAAACGACTATGACATTAATCTGCAATATAAGGAGGGTAAGGCAAATGTGGTAGCTGACGCACTGAGTCGCCGAGCACACTCTCTCCATTCGCTAGTCTCTCATACTGGCTTGGTTGAAGAGGTGCGGAGTGCTCAGATGACGGATCAGTATATGTTGGAGATTAGACAGAAGCTTATTGATGGCACATTCGAGGGTCAGAAGTACGACTTCAGACTCCACGATGATGACCTGATTAGGCTGAATGGCCGACTGTGTATTCCGAAGAGTAGCGTCGAACTGAAGGAGCGCATACTGAGTGAATCCCACTGTTCTACGACTTCGATTCACCCCGGAGCTTCAAAAATGTATAAGGGAATGAAACGATATTTTTGGTGGACTGGAATGAAAAAGGATGTAAATGATTATGTGTTGAGGTGTCTCACTTGCCAGAAGGTCAAGTTTGAGCACCGACGGCCTGGTGGTATGGTACAGCCAATGCCAGTGCCTGAGTGGAAGTTCCATGACATTTCTATGGACTTCGTAGTAGGGCTTCCGCCTACAAGGGGAGGTCTGAATATGATTTGGGTTGTTGTTGACCGACTGACCAAGGTGGCTCGATTCATACCGATGAAGGACACCTAGAAAGTGGCAAAACTAGCAGAGCTCTTTGATAGGGAGATTGTTCGGCACCATGGGGTACCGAAGACTATCGTGTCTGACAGGGATACCAGATTCCTCTCCAGGTACTGGAAATCCACACGGGAAGCGCTTGGTACCGAGCTGAAGCTAAGTACAGCGTTCCACCCACAGACAGATGGTCAGAGTGAGCGCACCATCCAGACACTTGAGGATATGTTACGTGCATGCGCACTTGACTTTCAGACCAGTTGGATTGACAAGTTACATCTGATCGAGTTTAGCTACAACAACAGTTATCATGCTTCGATCAAGATGTCTCCCTTCCAGGCCTTGTACGGTAGACCATGCCGCACGCCACTATGCTGGGATGAGTCAAGTGAGACGGTCATTATAGGACCAGAGTATCTGGAACAAGTTCAGGCAGAAGTTCGCCAGATCCGGGCTAATATGAAGGCAGCTCGGGATAGACAGAAGTCGTACGCAGACGTGCGCAGACGTGACCTGGAGTTCGCCGTGGGCGATCAGGTATTTCTCAGAGTATCCCCCATGAAGGGAGTATTTCGTTTTGGCCAGAAAGGTAAGTTGAGCCCGAAATATGTGGGGCCATATGTTGTGACGGAACGGATCGGCCCGGTAGCTTACCGACTTGATTTACCCGCCGAGCTGGGCAAGGTACATGATGTATTTCATGTGTCCCAGTTGAAGAAATATATGTCTCATCCGTCTCATGTACTTCAGCCTGAAAGGCTAATTTTAGAGCCGACCATGCGATCAGTGGAGACTCCGGTACGGATTCTGGACACTAAGACTCGAGACACTCGCCATAAGTCTGTGAGACTGGTGAAGGTTCTCTAGTCTAACCAGGATGTTGAGGAGGCCACTTGGGAGCTGGAAGATAAGATGAAGGCGAAGTACCCGTCATTGTTTACTTCTTAGTATTTATGTGTATAGGGTACGGGGCGTACCCCTTTTTAAGGGGGGTAGAGCCGTTTCGGTTATGTGTGTACGACATGTACTTGGATACATTGTTGTGTTGTGTTGTTATATGTTATGTTATGTTTGTTACAGACCGCTGAGTCTGAATGATGTTGTGATGTTTTGTTGTTTGGACCTGGTGTCCGATGTTATGTAAAGATGTTGTTAATGTTGTTATGGAAGTGTTGTTGATATGTGTTTCCGTGTTCTAATATTTAGGATATGAGGAAGTATGAACTTTGGGGACAAAGTTCTTTTAAGGGGGGTAGATTGAAATACCCCAAACCTAGTTATATGGTTTAAACACTAAAATAAGGTGTAGTGAGACTAAAAAAGTCTTAGAAACATTAGTAAGCAATTTAAACCATAGAAAACACAAAATGTGCTTTAAGGTCAATAAAGGCCAAAATGTGCTCTAAGCTTGGGATAAGCTTGGTTAAGACCTAATGAACTTACCAAGACCTTATTTATATACTAATGAACATATTAAACCAATTAGCAAAGAAAACCAAGCTTGGAAACAAGTTAAAACACAAAATGTGCTTTAAAGAGTCTTAAAGCACATTTTTGAAAAATTGTCTTGTAAATGAGTTTTGAATGGCTAAATGTCCATCATTACTCTTTAATTAACATGTGTACTATATAGTATCACATTTGGAAGTCTATATCAATGGGAAATAAAAAATTTCACTTCTATGTGCCTTGTTTTTATGAATAGTGACTTTAATAAGCTAGTTTGTAACATATGTTTGTATAAGTAATTAAATGAGTCATCAAAGACTAAAATACCCCTAGGTAAATATTGGGGGCCGGTTTTCTTAGTGACTCACCATACTTAACAAAAAAAACTAACTAAAGTAGTAAAGTAGAATACTATTTACTTTAACTACTTAATATCTCTTAAAAGGCAAACTTATCTCATTCTCTCCTTTCCCTCCTCATTTCACACGCCTCCAAGCTCTCTTCTACCTCTTCTTCATTCTCCATTTAAGGTTTGCAATAGTACACACCTAATCTTCATCTTCCATTGCCAATATTTCCTAGCTCACTTAACCAAATCAAAAACAAACACCACCATTCTCATCCTCTCATCAAGCTCTTCATTCCTATCTTCTCAAAACTTCAAGACCACCATTTCGGTGCCATGGAGTTCCACCATTGAAGGAGCTTGAGCTTATATTTCTACATATTATTGATCTCCTTTGCTTCTAGGTAAGGAATCTCAAAGAAAAATGATGTTTCTTCCATGTTTTTATCTTGACCGAGAATCACCATTAATGGTGCTCATTATATTGCTTTGTTATAGCTTCATTCCAACCTTTCAAGGACTAGGTGGAGTCCTCTCTTGATAGATATTCAAACTCTCTTCAAATACCAAGGTAAAACAACTATCTTAATGCTTTTGAAACAATGTAAAACCTAGGGTTTACAATGAGATGAAGCATTAAGCTTGTATACTCATTTCATTATTTGTATAATGTTTAGAAGTTGACAAGCAACTAAAAGCCTTGCCAATTTATTCAAGGAAACAAGAAAGAAGTTTGTGAGGAAAAGAGGTAAATGTGCTAACCTAATGTGGTTTAAAGTCTTAGGAGAAATGAGCTTGTATTGCTTATGAAAATGATTTAAGGAGCCAATGGAAATGACTTAGAAGGATGCTCTCAAGAGCTTAGTAAAAGGCATATGTATTGTTGGGTGTATTCGCAGGTCAAAGGCAAATACAATGTGGGAAATTCAGTGTTTAAGATTTATGCATCTTAAGGGCCTAAGAGCCATGTTATTTAAGGGCCTAAGTGCCAAGCAATTTAATTATGCACTATATTGTGATGTGGTGCTAGATGAGTGAAGTTTTGTGTGTAAGAATGTGTTTGATGAATTTTAAGTGTTCTTGGTTGTTTAACGATGAAAACAATGTGTTTTGGTTTAGTAATGTTCTAGGAGAGTTCATGTCAAAATTTAGGTAAGAAACAAGAAGTTCTAAGGGTTTAGAATGAGTGGGTAAGCTAGGAAATGTTTAGAATGGTTAAGTGCTTTCCTAGTGAAAGAAACATGCATTAAGGTGTTTAAAGATGTAAAAAAGGCTTAGGCAATGTTCTAGAGGATTTAGAATGCAAAAGAATGCTTTGGGACATTTCAAGATTCATGGTGAGATTGTATGTAGGACTTGTGCAAGGTTGATGAAAAAGGAAGAAGTAGTTTGTTGTATGGAGGATCTATAAACTTGTAAAAATGTTCAAGGAGTTGTTTAGGAAGAAAAGATGCTTGGGAGATGATGTAGTAGTGGTGAGGAAACATTGTTGGCATAGTGGTTATCATAGGTATGAAACACCACTTGGAAAACTAAGGAGGAAATAACATAAGTGTTAGGAATTTCGATATGAAATGAGTAAGTGTTTAAGGTGGTAGATAATGAGTTTCATGGATGTTGTATGAGGATATAAGTGTACCAAATGATGTTAGGATACAATTGGAGGCCTTAGGAGAAGTTTGGAGAGGATTTGACAATGTTTGGGCATATTTTGGTGGCGTCCGACCCAGGGGTCCGACCCAAGTTTGGGTCGGACAGCCTCTGTTAGACGCCAGTAAGATGTTCTGGAACGGTCCGACCCAGAGGACTTGGGTCGGACATGGGTCGGACGTGAGTGTGTCTAAGGCGGTAAATGTTATGGAATGGTCCGACCCAGTCGAGTGAGTCGGACATGGGTCGGACGTGTATGTTCAAAGGACGATGAAATCTCTGGAATGGTCCGACCCAGATGGTTGGGTCGGACATGGGTCGGACAAGTAGAATTTTTCAAACCCGAGAATCACTGGAAGGGTCCGACCCAGTTGGTGGGTCGGACGGTGGGTCGGACAGACCAAAACTTATAAAAAAACAGTAAAGAATGAGGCAAATGTAGTTAACCCTAGGGGGTATAATGTAGGTAATGAAGGATTAGTTTGGGCATTAAAACATGTCGTATAATCATGTTAAACATTTAGTAAGTTTGAAGTTAAGTAATTAATTAACCGACGTTATTAATCATGTATAGGAGTGACCCACGGAGGAAACAAATCGAAGCAAGGACCAAGGTATGGTTTTCTTGCAGTTGTTGCCTACCGGTTTACACCGGCTTGTGTGTTGTTTGTTTTTCTGTGTGTTTATGACCTTGTAAGATTAAGGCATGTAACGAGTTTACAGTTGTTAATTATTATTGTATTGTTACGCATGACTCTCTCTTCCCTTGTGTGTGCTAACAAGACTTGACCAAATATTGTGAATTGTTTACTGAGTTCAATGTTGAACTACCAACAAGTGCTAACGGGGGAAGTGAGGAGTCCGGTCTGTTCCGGCCACGCGTGTGAGTATGGGAGTCGATGTCATAACCTGTTCGATTCTCTTTGTATGTTATGGTTGTTTTCCAAATTGGTTTCCAACCTTCCCTTTAGCTTAACCAAGGCTATTTTACTGACTCACGTCGGGCCACAGGGGGATACTATGTGTTGTTTCGGTGTGCTTGGATCACTATATCCGAGGCACCTTGTGTTAAGTTATCCGTTCAATCTAACAGGACGGTAACGAGTTATGTAACGAGCTTAGCATGAGCATGGCAACATTCTCTAGGCTCTCCATGAGAACTAATTGTGTTGGTTCATTTCCTAAAAGGATTTGTTCTTGTATGTTATGTGTGATGTTGTGTACTATACTCATGTTGTGATATATGTATATGTTGTATGTTTTAAAAGAATGCCATGTCATCATGACAATTAGTTGCGCGTATCCCGGTAGCCGATGGGCTGCGCGTTAACCATACCAGCCAAGGGTTGCTGACCCCCTCGGGGGCCCCATATTTCTTTTACTGCAGGATGAGGATCGAAGAAGCAGAGTGGCTCTAGATTCTAGGATGCAGGATTACTTTTGATTATTTTGGATGTTGGGCCCGGGATGCGCCTGTGCTCCCGTGGCGATATTATTTTGGTTTTGAACAGTTTACAGTGATGGTTTACAGTGAAGGATGTAAGTAAATACTCGGTATTGTGTTTATGTATATATGGTTATTAGTTCTATGCTCGGGAGTCTGATCATCAGACCGATACACTTGTATTTATTCAGCCTTGTTAACCACGTGGGTGGTTGACGGCGTTGTAGCACCAATCGTTTAGTTATTGTTTAGTTGTTTAAATTCCGCTGCGATTTCAAGTAATGTTATGTGCGTAGTAGGGGTGTTACATTTACAGCCAGAGGTGTTGGAACTGGAGTATAATTTATCCTACGAAGAGTACCATATCAAGGTCCTCGATACCAAGACTAGGGAGACCCGATCGAAGTTCACTCGGATGGTCAAAGTTTTATGGTCTAACCATGGGGCAGAAGAGGCAACGTGGGAGGTCGAGGAGGAAATGAAGAAGAAGTACCCACAAATCTTCGATCAGGTAATAATTTAAGTCAACATTGATTCGGTATAGAACACGTTCAGAGTCGGCAATAGTTACAGTTGATGGTTAGGTTTTAGCTTCGAGGGTGAAGCCTTCTTTTAAGGGGGATGTGATGAAATACCTGTGAATTTCGAGTTAGGAAATGCATATTATATAGTTAACGCTGGTGAATTTAATCCTTTTAATGGGTTAGTCCTTGGGTTATTGAGTATACCCACGATAAGTATTATTATTAGGCCCAGGGAAATTAAAATCATTATCCTATCCTTTCCTTTCTCCTTTCTAAATTAATTATGGTTATATTATACCTTTTCCCTATTTCTTCCCAAATTATTTAATTCCTAATATTCCATCTCCTATTGTCGTTACAACAATCTCCCCACTTCCCTCAAATTAATTACCCAATATTATTATTTTCTCTTCTAGATAATTATCCCTCCCTAAAAAGATGATCACGTTCATTCTTATCCTCCGGCAACAGACAGACTATCTTACTTTTCACTTAAATTCAAATCGTTTTATTTATTTCTTCATCCTTTAAAATTAATTACATAATAGGAAATTACTCCCTCTATCTAAATTAATTACAATATTAATTATTATTATTATCTATCTCTTCCTTTTTACAATAACAATTATATTTATATTTCACGACCCTCACTTCCTTTCTCTTCATCAACATCATGACGTTCTTATGCTCTCACTTTCCAAAATTACTAAATCTCTCGCTCTTCCAAAATTTCTTCACGCTCTTTCCCTGGTGCCAAGGCTAGGATTAAGGAGGGTAAGGTCTACTACTTGGATAGAGTTCCAATTTATTTTCGGTTGTGATTGGCAAAGTCTGATTGTTGGTTGTTATGAATCTAGACACCAAAATCGACGACGAGCGCTACCTGTGATATTGTTGAATTGTCTTCCTGAGTCACGTGAATAACCAGGTAAATTCTGTTCATGCTTGTTTCGATTGTGTGAAATAGTGGTTATTGGAAAAAATGTTTTGGGATACCTTGGTTGAGGATTTTGAATTGGGATTTAATCTCACGCGATGTGAATTTACGATTGAGGTTTATCAATGGATATTAAATTGTGGTTTTGGGAGTCTTTCACAGGATTAACTGCTTTGCCGATGGAGCCCATAGGTGCTCCATATTAATTGTTGGTACCTTGTATCATTATATATATATGTATATATTTGCGCTGTGAACAGTAAAACACAGTTAAGCTCTATGATCTACTCTATGGATTGATGATTCATAGGGGGTGTGCACACTTAAGGACTTAGGGAGAGGTGGTGTTTAACGGTCCCATAGGTGATTGTCCATATTTGTGTTGTGGTTGATTCTTGTTGAAAGCTCCCCGTTGTTCTTACCAATCTACTTTGGTTGCTGGCAAAATGGTGTTTATTGTTGGCTTATGCTTTCTCTTGTGGAATTGATTTATGGATAAAAAGGAATTTCAAAACGTATTTTACATAGTGAGGCAAGATTTACTCAGTTACTAATTTGCGCGATCCCTTCATGTTTTGTATATTGTTTTCTGATCGTAGGTTTGGAATGCTGAAGCTGGGGCTGGGATTACACCATCACATAGATGTAGAAGTTGAATTCATATTGAGATACTATGTTAATTTACAATGGTTTGAGATATTTATTTTTGAATTGTTTAAAGCCTGAGCACTCGAGGGTAGAGTGTGGCAGTAGCACTCCGGATTTGAAGTAACTTTCCGCTGTGTTTTTATGGTAACTTTTGCTATATATGCTTATAAAAACCTTCACTATCTATTGACATCAGTTTTGTAGTCATTTTGTACCTTTTCCTAACTCTGTTTTCGTTCTGAATTTTGCAACTCTGAACCTGTCCAAACGTTCGTCCGGACATCCACGTTTGGACAGGCCCCGAGAGTGTTTTTATTTTCAGAAACTGAGTGTGTCCGAACATCTTTCTGAACTTACATGTTCGGACAACATGCGAGGACGGGTCTGAACTGTAAGTCTTGGTATTGGTCCGAACTTACATGTTCGGACCAATGTTTGGACCACATTCTTGGATTTTATCGGAACTTATGTCCAAACTTACATGTTTGGGCCCATGTCCGGACGTCTATATGTTTAACTCTCGACTTGTGTCCGAACATCAATGTTCGGACACAAGTTCGAACGCTTTCACCTTCTGTTTTCAAACTCTCGACTTGTGTCCGAACTTCAATGTCCGGACAAAAGTTCGGACACTCGGGATTTCTCAATACGTGTTCTTCTCGTCTTGTGTTCGACCATCAACGACTGGACACAAGTTCGGACAAAAGTTCGGACACTCGGGATTTCTCAATACGTGTTCTTCTCGTCTTGTGTTCGACCATCAACGACTGGACACAAGTTCGGACAAATTTTCTTTGTCAGTTTTAGGACTCGTTTGAAGTCCATTTTCAATTCCGTTTGCGGCGTTAGATCCTTATCTTTGTGTTCTATAAATTGAGATAAAATCCAAGGTGTTACAGGTGAATCCAGTTTTCTTATTATGGGTACGTTAGTTCTTTGTCGTGACTAAATAAGGGTGCATTTGTTGCAAATTTCAAACATAGTGTTTGCAAGTGCTTTTGTATTGTGAACCCACATTTCATCTTTTGCTTTATTCTAACAATTAACAAAACAACTTATACACTTACATATCTATATAATAGTGTAGGTCCGTTTGTGGTCAGCTATTAGATGCGGCTATCAGAATAAAATAGAGAAGAAATAAAGGAATCGACACTAAGATTGATGAGAACTATAAGATTAACGTTTAGATTTAATATCTGAATAAAATAGATGAAAAATAATAGAACTACCACTTAAAAAGATGCAAAACGCACCTAAACACTAAGGTTCCGTTCGATAACGGTTTATTAGGCCTTTATAAGGCTTTTCGGGCTGGTCAACCCGTTGCTGACCGCGGCCCATAGGTCCCAAAACGCCCCATTTGGCTGGATAAAGGCCTGAATCGTAAATGTTGGGTTGCCCATGTTTTGAGAGATAGTACGGGATTGTGGAATGGATAATGCCGAGTTTGCCCCTCAAATCTGTGTTGCCCACTTGTCTTCCCCAGGTAATTATTCCAGTGGAGAAGATTTGTTGGCGCCGTTCCTACTCAAACGCGTTGATTTGCCCCAAATCTACCACATTCAATACGCCATCAATGAAAGCACCAACTTCATTCAGATTTGCTCTATTAATAATGAAATCTGCCGGTTGTTAAACCACATCCTTGAAAGCACAGGTATTGTTTCAAAGTACGATGCTTTTTCCTGTTGTTCGAACTCCATTATCTGTAGGTTAACGAATTTTTCGTGTTTCTGCTTCCTCAGTTGGTGGTCCGTCGGTTGCTACATTAGTTTGTGTTGGTAAGCCCAGATCCGAAAAAAACTGTCGTTTCGTGGGTACTTCGTTTGTTGTTGACAAATTCTCATATGCATTTCCTGTCTCCTTGTTCTTTTTCCCTTACCTGTTCACCTTTTTCATGTAGGGTCAACCTTTGCAACTTCATTCCCGATTAGGTATGCATGGTCTTCATTTACTGATATTACACTCACTACTGCTCAGTTGTTACATTACGATTGCATGCGTATTTCTATTTACAAATTTGTGAGTCTATGTCTTTCGGTAGCACAAATTGCTTAACGATGGCCCATGCTTCTATTGTTCTCCTTCCTTGTGTTCATCATTGTGTTGGGTTTTATGTTAGCTGAGTAGAATATGGGCGGTGGAAAGGACAGAGATAAAGGGAAAGGTAAGATGGTGGTTGCTGATAGCGAGAAACAACGGAAAGAAAAGCATGAGTGGACAGAAGAGGAAGTTGAAACGCTAGTTAGTTTGTTGTATCAGGAGGCTCAAATACAACTAGGTAGAGGTGGAAATCTTTCAGGGTTTAAACATAACTGGACGGCCATCACACAGAAGTTCAATACTAGTAGGGTAGGCGATGTAGAACCAATAGATAGGCATTGTTGCAAAAATAAGGGTGATTGGTTAAAAGGTAACTGGCGTCGGTGGAAGGATCTTACTAACCGCAGAACTGGGCTTGGTTGGGACAAGGATACTGGGGCTGTAACCTACCCACCGGAGTGGGTAAAGGCTATGTGTAAGGTATGCATTACAGTGGCTCTTTGTTGTCTTTCATTGATGTCATGCGTATATATTGTTGTATATGCTTGCTTATAACATTAACCTTGCATGGCTTGACAGGAGGATAACCGTATTGCTAAGTTGGTGAATTCAAAGTGGCCATCCAACCTGGCAGATGATATGGAGTTGATATGGGGTCAGACATACGCTACTGGGGATCTCCGAATCACACCAGGCGGAGATCCACCACCTGATGTCCTTGAAAATACTGAGGGAGGACAGAATGTTGTTAGCCAGGCTAGAGGTGAGGGTTATGTCCCTGTTATAAATTCAGGTTATTCTGATGCTTCAGCGTTTGCTTCCTCCATGGATATATCTACTGGTGCTGGTTCCTTCCGTAACAGAGTGGTGGCTCCCAACCCTACTGATTTTGTGTCTAATCAGGATCCAATATTTGATCTAAGTACTGGAGATGCAGCTGCTAATTACACCGCAGCATTAGAAAGTAGTTTGTTTGGTGGTCTGGGTGGTGGAAATAGTTTAGGATATACACCTCCTTTGAATAACACAATAAACCCGAATGAAAACACAAATTCTATTACTTTTACTTACCCACCTAACGTTACTGTTGTCCCTGATGTATACGGAGTTGGTAATAGTTCACAGAAGCCTGAAGAGTGGGATGAGTTGATGATGACTACAGAGGGAGGTAAACCGCACAGTGGTAGAAGGAAGAAGCTTCAAATTAAGAAAGAAAGCAGTATCAGTAAGAAGAGCTCCAAAGGGAGTAAAGGGAGTAAAGGTAGTAAGGGGAAAGCAAAGGCAACTGTGGAAGAGTTGAAGGAATTTGGTAGTGAAATAGGTGTGGAACTGCGTAATTGCTCTGGTATGATTGGTGGTTTACAAGCGCAGACACAAGTAGCTGACACCGTGATTTCAGTTCCTGAGGCAGCGTCCATAATCAGGGCAGTGCCTGGACTGACGAGAGCTGAGATCACACATGCTACCACTATCATAGCTGACCGTTCTCAGCGCGCGTGTCTGATGACTTTAGTGGATGTTGATGAAATTGCAGAGTGGGTCCGCCATCTATACCATTCTGTCTATGGTTGCAAGTAGGATGTCAAAAGATGTGGCTGGGCATAAGGTCATATGTTTTTTTTTTGGTGCACTGATGAACATGTACATGTGTGTGCGTAAGTTAGTATTTGTTTTGCTGCGTTCTGGCTGAAGGTAATACTTTTTGGATGTCCTAGGTTAGGAAGACAGAGTATTATGTTAGTTTGACTGTGGGTGGTTGACTTAACTTTTTGGAGTAGCAAAAAAGTCTTTTGGTTGGGTATGAGCATCGCAGTATGCAGTTAGGTTGTACATGTGCTGTGGGACGGGGAACTAAAGTTGATGTTGCTCTTTTGATATGATGTCGTGGCTAATTACCAAATGGTGTTGATGCAGTATAATATATGAAGAACATTTATGTTTAGTGTGCTGGTAATTACACAAGTATGCATAGATGAATAACTCTATGTTTCTAATAGGTCCCAAGAAATGGAACACAACGCCACAATTGCACTCATTCTTAAGAAACATTTTTTACAAAACAGGAGGGACTACATTAAATTCTTAATCTTGCGAGCAGCTGAGATTTATCAGGCCAAGGTTTTATTGTTACTAGCAACAAAGAGGAGTGAACATTTGGCCAAATATGCTGCTACAGATGGGTCAGCCAAGAGGATGCGCCATTCGTGTGATTTCTGTAAAAGACATGGGTTCATTGATCAAGCATATTTGATCTTCAGGGAACTAAGGATGACCTACAACCTATCTGTCGCACATCATATCCAGGATATTCTATTTGGGAGCCAGAGGCCAAATTATGAAGAGATGGCCAAGAGGGAAGGTCGCATGACTGAAAATATGGCAGTTGAAAAGCTCAGAGGATTGAATTTATCTGATGCTGAGTTTAGATACGGTGCTTGTATGATCCAAGATTACAATATGAGGGATTTATTTGAATGTTCCACTGATGAGGAGATTGTAGACATCATTAGGATGAAAATGAGTAGATAACCATTTCATATTACGAATATGTACACGCGGGATTGTATTTGTACCAGAATGAGTGTTTCAATATTGAGTGTTACTGTTTTCCTTGTTCCTGAATGACTAATGTTGTGTTATTCTACACTCAGATTATGGAAAGTATGAATGCAGCACATGCAGTTCAAATTTTCTCAACAATAGCTAATGATCCAGACAAGCTTCACGAATTTTGTATTGCAATCTCATTAGACCTTGCTGAGATACAATGAAAGGTATACATTTTCCTCGACAGACTTGAAGCTTATTTGAGTGTGCGTACAAGGGTGCCAATGCATACTTCGAGCATGAGTGGTGCTAAATGGGTAGATGAATTGCTTGATGGACATCCCGTACGATGCTTCAATGCTCTCCGCATGAACAGAGACACATTCTTGAGTTTATGTTATCTGTTGGAATACAAGTACTTTGTTAGTGGTAAAGCAAGAATTTCTGTTAAGGAGAGGGTTGCATTTTGCTTGCGTACTTTGAGTCACCGCTGTGCTAATCGTGACAGTATGGAGAGGTTTCAACATTCAGGGTCTACTGTGTCTATCCATTTTGGTGATATACTCGAGGCTATTGGTCGTCTTGGGAAACACGTGATCAAGCCTAGAGATCCAACATTTTCAGCTGTTCCGTCACAGATCTTAAACAGTGACATGTATTACCCTTTGTTCAAGGTTCGTGTTTCATCCATGTTTAATGTATGCGTATGTGTGTATGCATTATTGTTTCTAATGTTGCTGAAGTGTTTAAAAATTCCCAGGATTGCGTAGGTGCATTAGATGGGTGCCATGTAGAACTTACGCCACCTGAGAAAGACAGGATGCACTTCATAAACAGAAAGGGAAGCACAACTACTAACATATTGGCTGTGTGTGATTTTGACATGCTATTCGTGTTTGTTTGTAGTGGTTGGGAGGGATCTGCCCATGACACCCGTGTGTACTTAAACACCATCAATGATCATGGCCTTAGCTTCCCACATCCTCCAACAGGTGCGTCATTGTTGATGTTGTAAGTATATAATGAGTTTGAGGTTGATGTACCATGTATTGACTAGTGCACAAAATAATGTTGTAGGTAAATATATCTTGGAGATAAGGGATACCCCGATCGTAGTGGGTTGTTGACACCACACACCAGAGTCAAATATCACCAATCGGAATTTAGAGCAGAACAACCAAACGGTAGAAAAGAAATGTTCAACAGAGCGCACTCCTCTCTACGATCAGCCATTGAGAGATCATTTGGTGTCCTCAAGGCAAGATGGCAAATCCTAAGGAAAGTCCCTAGTTACCCGATGTTAAAGCAAATCAAAATTGTGAACGCCTGTTTTGCTCTACACAACTTCATCAGACTGAGTGCATTTGGTGACCCATGTTTCTCGATGGTTGACTCTGCTCCAAATTTCATACCTGAATGTGAAGACGTGGATGACAATGATACATCCGGGACAAGGTTACCGACTGCCGCACTCGACAATGGATCCCAAGCAATGGTTCAACTGAAAAACCAGCTTACTGCATCTTTGGTTCCCAGACGTGTCCGTTGCCGCTTCAATTAACCAATGTTTTGTTGTTCTACTTGTAATGTTTTTTCATTTACGTTCAGTCAGTAGTGTAACAACTTTTGTACAACTCAGTCAGTAGTGTAATAACTTTTGTTGATCTACTTGTAATGTAACAACTTAATGCAACAACCATTTATCTACCACTATCAGATCTATCTCCAATTACAATAGTAAACATTAATGCACTCACATACCAACATAAAAAGGACAATAATACGTAACAGAAGAAGATATCCAATAAGAAGCTTAACAACCTACATACGATGCTATAAATTAAGGATCATACTACGGTACAACGAAGGTATCCATTACGGAACAGACTATGGCACAAAGGACAAACGAAATACAAACGAGTAGATAGATTTATTTCTAAACATGCTTTCTAATTGTGGATGACATGTTAATGATATAGTTTCGCCTCATGAAGCATGATGTCCTCCCCATACGGAGAATCTGGGTTCGCCTGCTTGCCCATGACTGAGTACTCATTCGTTGAAGTCTCTGGTTGTTTGTTGTTGTAACTACAATGACCCACACTTGAAACTTTCTCGGTTTTGATTGTAGTTGCGGGGAGACCAATAACAATAGATGTGGCGACGATTTCACCTTTGTGCCTGTTCATATTGTTCTCCTTTGCTATAGACAACATCGGCGTGTCGTCTTTGAATGCATGATTCTCTCCCGCATCAGCCACGTCGCCAGCATCGTCATCGCCTGAATCACTGATGAGGATGACGTCCGATTCATCGTCTGAGCTAGTTGAGTAGATCAGTCTGTAATCATATCTTATCTCCGTAGGTGGTGATTGATCCAAATCGATATACGATTTGTAAGTATGGCGCGACATGGAGAAAATAGAAAGATGAAAGACTTTCGTATACCACCTGGAGATGGCGAAAGCAAAGAGTTGGACAATGTGAGATGGTTGCTCACGGTACCGACTTATAAATAACTTCAAATTAGTTTAGGAACCGTTTGTTAACGGCTAGTAAATAGCATTGACAGAAGAGAAAATTTAAAACTGTTGAATACTCAACACGTTAGGTTGTGAAGTCTAATCGTCTGTAATGCGGTAGTGAATTGCCCAGTGTCTCAGAATATGAACAGGCACAGGTTGAGTGTGCCCAAAGGGTTTGCTGCAACGACAGAAATCTGTTGTAAACCACGACACGTAATGAAGCCTAGGAGTAGAGTAGCGGTGAAAATATTATTGCATGTTGCTCTACCGGAAATTAAACAATAATAACAACAACAGAGGGAAGCTAATTGAAATAATGCATCACGATTTTCCATTGATTAATAATACCTTACAGATAGTACTTAAGTACATTCTTCTTCCACACTTCCCAAAAGTAAAGTCACTAACAAAAGTCAGTCTACAGGACTCAAAAAGGACAACTAGTACTAATCCACAACAGCATGCACTATACTGATACGCATATTTTATGGGTAAATATGCATGTTTACAGAATACCCTGAGTCATCAGAATCATCCTCAGAATACCAAGATTCAACCAAGAAACTCGGGGGTGAGGGCGGCTTTGGCATCGTTATCTTTAGTTTCTTCTCTGGAGGAGTTGGATTTTCCACTTCATCGACAATAGTTATAGAGGTTGAATCCCTGGGCCTCTTGTCCGTCTGTTTCTGAGTGTTTAATGAACCTGCAACAACCATGTCACCCGGCGTAGCAATATGCCTCGACGTCGCAGCATGCTGGTGATCTTTCTTTGGGCCAACTTTAGTGAAGCAGCGGCCGTCACATTTGCTGTCCACAAAGCCGTCACTTTCGTCAGAAGAGTGAACCTCAACAAGAGGATATAACTTACCTTTGTGATACGCAAATTCCTGCTTCTTATCCATGCCTCTGTATCGACAGTACTCAATTTCTGTTTCAGGAGGACAAGGGGACATAGAAAGGAACAAATGAGACTGTGTTGGTGTACAAAATGCAGTATATGTAGCTGTCTTATAAAGGCAAGCAAAGTACTAGTTGGTTGCTGCATTCAATACTTGGAGGATGGTAGATATTTTCCGCAAATATGTCAGCCTAAAAAAATTTACTTCTTCCCAACTACCACAATTGCGTCTGAATGTGGCTGATGTTTGATAGCACTGTTGACATGACAAAATGGCATGACGTATGAACCTTCACGTATTACATTTCCTGTAATGACTCATAACATCTTTAATGCTCATAAACTTGACAGACCAACCATGCTTGCTGTTAAAACCAAATTAGGAACAACTAATGCTAACCAGATTAGGAATGGTGATTCTGTAACTTAAGTTTGTTTCATTTTTTGATTGTACGCACCAAGCATGGGGCGACTATAACAACTTGTGAAGATTACACAAGATACAATCTTGAACAACATACAATCTTCAAAACAAATTAAGATGGCATTGATATTAACGTTAGTGTTGGCAATTACGCGTCTACACACTGGACTAACAACACATTGGACTTCACTACAGAGTTGATTACAACACATTGGACTTCACTACAGAGTTGATTACAACACATTGGACTTCAATACAGAGTTGATTACAAACATAAGCATCAGACGATGGGGAATCTCGCCACTAGCGTACAATGCCCAAAAGATGATGACAACACACCCATCGGTACAAAACATATGGACGGAACTTCTCAATGTAAAACCACCATCAACACTAACACCGCCATGATTACATACATCCTTAACAAAAAGCTGTCGACTTTCTTAACCACCAAGCCAGTACAGCGTTGGCATTCATTTATCATGCTTCGATTGGCAGAGACATCGGTTGCAATGTTACCCAGATTGGTCACCAATTCATCAAGCTTCGTGCCATTGCGCCTCACTAACATGGACAATAAACTGGGTTGGTTTGATGCAGCCGGTGGGATGTGAGTTCTCGTAGGTTGGCCATCTGCTGGTCGCTGGTTCACTTCATCCCACCAAGCAAAAAAATCACAAGCGTTGCAGCGGTAAAAAAGACGACCAAAGTTCTCAGCCGTATACGCAATCAGCAACATAGATGGCCTATTGCATCGACAGTTTATGTAAACTGTGTTCAAACGGTTGGTGTTGTTGCCAGAGGAGGCAGTCGACTAGCACAGAGAGCAAAGAAAAACATTCAGACAAAAACGATGATCCGATAAAATCTGCTAGAATATATGAACTTACGTTTCTGGAATTGTTCGACATCCTTCGCCTGATATGGGCTCATCCAAAAATCTCGTGCTGCGATCTGTTGTTCGATTTGTCAAGGTCGCTCGCGGCCGCTTTTTTTATAGAAAAAGATGAGGGCAAAAACGTAACAATGGACATCTGTAATGTCCCAACATCAAGCTTCAAAACGAACAGAAAACAGTTACTCCCTCACAATAGGCTTGTAAAATGTCGCATGCATAAATGTCCCAAAAAACCCCAATAATCCCTCACAACCGTTATCGAACGGGACCTAAGGGAAGCCCCAAACGAAATATCAAGCAAGAGGATGGTCCAAATGTTGATTTTGAATAAAGTTGCTGACGTCTAAAAATTATTGTGATCAATAAAAAATCTCAAAAGCTGAGCGCTTTGCTTGTGTTACAAGGGTCAAGGGTGGCAGGCAGGTAAGTTTGGAGCTGTATTCCATATATTAATGTGATTTTGGCTGAAGCAATTAAAGTCATGTTTTGTTATTTAATAAAAGCGTCGTGTCGTTTAGTAAAAAAATTCAAAAAAACTGGAAAGTTGGAAGATGGATCCCGTGTATTAACAACACACCTCTTTTCCTTACCTCCTCCTTCCTCTAGAGCCAAAAGTATCACAAGAGAAATACTAGTACTGGTAGAGCCCACCCACCACCACCGCAACGCCACTCCACGCCCGTGCCCGTGCCCACCCTTTTGTTACCCTGCTCACACGCTGCTGCTCCTGCTGCTGCTGTTTGGTCTCACCTCTCTCGACCTTATTATTACGCCTGCCTTCTCCCAACCCACGCTCCACCAACACCACCGCTTATCACCAAACATAACGTACTTTTGCTGCTGTTGTTTACTAGTCGCACCCACGCGCGCGTTCTTTGGAATCGACTGGCTTAGTAACTTTACTGTTATTTTCGCAAAGAATACACACACATAACAGTTCACGCGATGATCTCTTTTGTCTCGTTCCCTACTTTTTCCATTTAAAATAATACTACTCCCTCCTCCCACCTTGATCCGTCCTATTTACTATTTAGATATGTCGTTTGATTTCAATTTTTAACATATAAGATAAATTAATTTTGAAAATTTAAGTTTTATATATAATCCTTACATGATAATTATAATAAAAATTTAGTTTTATAAAATTATTTTACTTTATATGTTTAATATTGAGGTGGAAAAATATACCAAAAAATAAATAGGACACCTATGACAGGGAACTAGCCTTTGTTGTTTTGTTTTCCCGGTTCGTTTCTTTCTGATAAAAAAAAAAATCTACAGTTGGCCACTCCACAGTCTCGACAGTGAACTGACCTTACCCTGATTCTCGTCTCTAGTCTTCCCATACCGCAGAAGAGAAGAAGTATTCAATAATTTAAAATTCACAACAAATCTCTCTCTCTCTCTCTTCTTCAGACTGTGTCTCTGCCATTTGCACCAAACCACAGAATTCAGAGGGTCATTTTCACGCCACCTCTCTGCTACTCACTAGCACCTACTAGAGACGAGAAGAGAAGAACAACAACACTCTTCGGTTTCTGAGTTTTGGTTTTTGGAAGAAAGAAAGAAACCAAAGTGGGAAACAAAGAAAAATAAATAAAGAACCTCTGTCACTGGGCCACACATCACAGCTACTACTACTATACAACTACGCTTTCTTTCTTGTTTCTTCTTCTCTACACCAACAAACACCATTTCTCTACCTCACTACTCACTCACTTTCAAGAAAGAATCAATTCCACAAATGGAAGATGCTACTTCATCCCCATCCCCAATCCCCCTCAACAACAACAACAAACAAAAACCCATTACCAACAAGAGAAACCCACTTCATCCCCAATCACCATTCCCACCACCAAGTCCAAAAAGGGCAGTACCGGCGGCGGCGGCAGCGGCGGTCTACTCAACACCTTAATGGAAGCAACTTCACTCAGATCTCCATCTTTCAAAGAAGATTCATACAACCTAACACATCTAAAACCCACTGAAAAAAAATCCCTAACCGACTTAAAAACCAAACTCTCCACTTCCACATCCATCTCAAACCCAACACTCTGGTCTATCCCACTTCTTTCCAACACAGATTCCGCAAACGTAATCCTCTTAAAATTCCTACGCGCACGTGATTTCAACCCATCCGAATCCCTAACCATGCTTGAAAAAACCCTATCCTGGCGCACCGAGTTTAAAACAGACACAATCCTTGACGAAGAAATGGAGTCTTATTTCAAGGAACTTGAAGGTGTTGTAGCGTATATGCATGGGTTTGATAGAGATGGACATCCAGTATGTTATAATGCATATGGGATGTTTAAGGATAAAGAAATGTATGAGAAAGTATTCGGTGATGATGAGAAATTAAATAAGTTTTTAAGATGGAGAGTTCAAGTGCTTGAACGTGGTGTGAAAATGCTGCATTTTAAAAGTGATGGGATTAATGAGATGATTCAAGTTACTGATCTTAAGGATATGCCGAAACGTGAATTGAGAAGTGTTAGTAATCGTATTCTGTCGTTGTTTCAGGATAATTATCCTGAAATGGTTGCAAGGAAGGTACGTAAGATTTTTATTATTTGAAGAAATTTGTTTTGATGTGTTTTTTTTTATTATTATGAGGTTTGATTTGTTTGTTTGTTTTGATTGCAGATATTTATTAATGTGCCATGGTATTTTAGTTTACTCTACTCCATGTTCAGCCCATTTCTTACACAGAGAACTAAGAACAAATTTGTCATTGCTAAAGAAGGGAATGTCACCGAAACACTCTACAAGTTAGCTTTTCTTTCCTTCTTTCGCTCTACTCTTTTCTTTCTACACAATAGGACTATAGTAGTATTTGTTTTGTTAATTGTGGTGCGTATTATTAGTCAGTTTAATAATTCTTTTTTTTTTAAAAAAAGCTACTCACTCACTGTACTGAACACACTGCAAAAAATCTTTGTAACTTTGTCTTTTTTCAATACCCAATGCTAATTTCAATTTTTCAAAATTCAAATCTCCATTCATACATACATACACAACACACATCACCATCTGAATCCGTCCGTCCGTCCATTTTCATCCCACTTCCCAATGCATATTCACTTCAATCCTAATTCAATTTTTTTCAATTTAGGTTCATTCGACCAGAAGACATTCCGGTTCAATACGGCGGTTTAAGTCGACCAGGAGATTTAAAAACCGGTCCCGCTAAACCCGCATCAGAATTCAAAGTCAGAGGTGGAGAAAAAGTTAACATCCAAATTGAAGGAATTGAGAATGGAGCAACTATTACATGGGATATAGTGGTTGGAGGTTGGGATTTAGAATATAGTTGTGAGTTCATCCCAAATGCAGCTGATAGTTACACTATTTCAGTTGAGAAACCAAGGAAAGTGAAGGTGGATGAAGAAGCGATACATAACTCGTTTACAGCAAGGGAAAGTGGGAAACTTGTGTTGTCAGTTGATAATACTGCGTCACGGGTTAAGAAAGTTGCTGCTTATCGATATATCGTTAGAAAATTGTCGACATCATCCGTGTCTTAAACGCTGCGTATTGAGTGGATTTCGTTTTTTTTTTTTTTTTTTTGTCTTGGATGCTCCCGCTCTTTTTCTTTTTTGTTTTTAGTTTTTCTTGGGAAAAGAGATTGTATGAAAATCTGTAGTATTGTAATGTAATGTAATTTATCTAATGTGGGCTTTTTTTCTTCTTGACTTTTGTTTTGTAAAAGTTCTTGGAGTGCGGTTAAAATTTCATCATGATACCATATGGCCGTTGTGATGTGGGGCTTATTTTAAGGGTTTTACTTTTTAATCTACCAGAGTAAGCAAGCAGTAGTAGTATTATATCCAAAGGCGTGCCTGACTTCCACAAATTCGAAATGATGAAGGGTGTGGTGCGGTGGGACAATTCTATTAGTAATGGAGTACATTTTTTTCAAGGACAAGAGTAACGGTTTGTAGAGAAGACCAAGGGGTTGAAAATGATGATTGCGTGATGTATGCTTGGGCTTTACAGTGCTTTTATGAGATTCATTATATTGTTGCCATAACGCAAAGCATTCTTGGAAATTGCATGCAATGCAACTGCTATAGTGTTGGTACATACTATCCACCAACTATCTATCACTTTTTTTTTTTATAATTTCATATTTGTGGTTATTTTTAGTTTGTACTATGTGTTACTATGTTTATTAAACAACAATTCAAACCTATATAACCTTAATTTGTATATATATATAAATATATATATATATCAACACAAAATACCTTATGAAGCATCTGTTCATGCCATAAAAAATCAGATTACCAACTTAAAATTTAATTCTCCTTCACTTACATTTTTATGTATTGTTTCAAAAGTCATTTTTAACTCTTTTTACTGAGTTTTGTCACCTTTAAAAGTTATGTTAAAAAATTAAATTAATAAATAAATGTTTATCACCTTCTATTTACCTAACCTCAAAAAATAAATAGTAATGTTACTTTCAGAAAGTTTTTAAGTTTTTTTTAACTTTTACTAAACTTCAAACAAAAATATTCCAGTAATAAATATTCTTTCCACCAAAAGAATATGTTTCCACTTCAAAGAATTGTTTCCTCTATATTTTTTCACCCTATCAACTTAAAACAATTTTGAGAAATTTCATTTTTTTCCTCAAAAAATTTCTTTTAAATTGATTTAATTTATAATTCTTTTCACCTCCCAAAAATGTTTTGCTTCCACAAAACAACTTCTTTTCACTTTTGATTCTGTGTGTATCATTATTAATACCAAAATCAAATACTTTAATTTAACCCCCAACAACACCAAAAATATTGATTCTTTCATATCCTATCTTTAACCAACAACAAGATTATATGACCTTAGATGACTTCTACCCATAGGTCCATAACTTCACCCATAAAACATAAAATTTCTCAAAACCAAAAACACATCTTCAAAGCTGTAAAAGTTGCCAGAAATATTGTCATGAAATGATCTTTTCCAATCTTGAAAATCATCAAAAGAAAAGAAACAACCCTAATCTTTGAACAACTGCCTGCCTCTCTCACCAATTGGCAACCACGATGTACTACCCACTGGATAGAGGAGCCATTATGAGAACCACCAGGAGCTTGGCTGAGCTGCTATAAACCACCACCATCTTGGGAGGAAGAGCTAGAAGGCCCTGATGATCAAAGGTGACCCATTTTTGGAGCATGAATCAGGTATGAGTTCTAGTAACTCTAAATCCACGACCTCTTTTGTGTTTCAATACTTTTTTCATTATATTGAATCATTTTGCTGAGGTTACCCTCAACATTTTCAGTTTGGGGAATGAGGTGGTAATACCCATTTCAGTTGATTCTAATGCAAACTCCATGTCTTAAGAAAGATTAAAGTTATCATAAATATACGTTTGGACAAGTTAATATTATTTTCCTCATTGAATGAATAAGGTATGAAAACGATCATTATTAATCTTCCCCTCTTTCACATTAACTCGATGTCTTAAGATTCCTCTCTTCATAAATTGGGCCATTCATGAATTGATAGTATGAAACAGGGCAGCTAGATCACCTTTTGTATAAAAGCAAAAAAAAAAAAATGATCCTACATACTCTTCAGGGAAAGGCACAAGTAGTGTTAAGTCAAGTTCTTTAGGATTTTGATGATAACAAACTATCCTTGTTGGTTTGATGTGTTTGTTTAAGTGTTTCATAAATAAAGGATTATTAGGATCGTTTGTCTACTTGGTGACAAGCAGATCTTCCATTAAATCGGTGCCCAACAGTTGGGCACCTGTCCACGGTCTCTTAGGGCAAAGCTTAAAGACTACTCACCCTCATGTACCCGAACAAAGATGTGGCTGATGACTTGGACCACTTGGAGACTACAATTGTAACACCCCAAAAGCTAGCCGGTTTCTTATTAAGGTCAAAGTATAAATTAAAACCAATTTTAACCTATCATCTACTCAGTAGCGCGAGATAAAACCTAAAGGGTGTTACCGCCACACTCACAACCTAGTGAGTGCTAAGGCTAAATAAAAAGAAACTTCAACCTTAATCGGATAATAAATAATAAACAAATAAACTTAAAACACCAACTAAATAAATACGAAACCATATAAGAAATATAATTCGTCTATGTGAAACTATAAACCATCTATATCCATTTTGATCGAAGTGGAGTCTATGTCAATTCCTTAAACCCAACTCTCACACTTTTACATCCACATCAGCTTTGTTATTTGCGGTCAGAAAACATAATAACACACAAAGGGACCGTGTAAATAAGAAAAACTGAGTAAACCACTGCGTTACAATGTAAAACTCATTTTGTTTGTAAACGTTTGATAGATATACCACTCAACAACAATAGATTAATTAAGCACAAACAAATCAAAAACATGAATCCATAACAGGAAGAAGAACACGATAAACCTCAATCACATTCCACCAATACATAATGATAAGGGGACTTTCAACCGGCAACCAACGGACTCCCAAACAAGTGGGGTCGCAAAATATAATTCCACCAACGAACACCTAAACAAGTGGGGTCACAAATTTGAATTCCACCTCACTCTAAGTCCTTAAGTGTGCACACCCTTCTAAGGGTACTTCTGACCACGAACAAGTAGATCTATAGAGCTTAAACTGTGTATAGTGGTCGCAGCATAATATGTTTAACTCCAATGTACCAATGTGTACGATCATATCAATATCCCAGTGAAAGTCTCCAAATCAAATACCATCAAATCAACATAACATATCCATCAAATTTCACCAGAATTCATAATAATTCACCATCAATCCTCAATCAATCCCAACCAAGTCCACCATTAAAGCTCAAGCACAATCACCAGATAACAACCATTCCCAAAGGATTAAATTCCATATCCATTCATAAATACAATCCACCATCCGGAAAAGTAATTCATTCATCACTTAATCATCATTCACACAACATAGTTTAAGTGAACACAATAGCTCATCTGGAAGTATGCCCTAAATGTCAACAAGCAACTATCTAGCAAGCCTCCCTTACAGACTCAGGATCTTCCCACCGTATGATTTGATAAGCGTAACCAAATTAATGATGAACAACACTTTTGATTTGATGTAAAACTCAGGGCACAACATGAGGAAGATACAAATGAGAAAATGAGAAGAGAACAACGGTCGGTGGAGAATATAAGACGATAGTATTCATGGTAGGGTTTTGGCTTTTCTTTTCAACAGTATAAATAGAAAAAAAAGATTTATGTAGATAAATATTCTAGATAGTAAATTTATCAAACAGTAATATTATGAAATTAACACCTTTTTATTAATTTTGGAATACTTAATGGATATATTAATAATCATCAAATCGGCAAGATAAGATTTAGTTTGCTCACCACCATTGGTAAATATACGACTAAATGTGCATACTTTAAGGTAAAAATAGTGTAATATTTAAATGAGTTTGTATTATCAAATCCAATCAACCACTAAATAAATTATTAACGTACTACTTAAAATAATTCCATATTACTTAGAAAGTATATTAATAATAACTAAAATATCGTAAGTACCTTGTAAAATAAGCTAACAACTAAATAAATATATTATAGATTATTCACAATGTAGTTAGTTAAACAATAAGAGTCCACCACAATAATATTAATATACCATAAATAGTAATTAAATAATCATATATTAATATACCATAAGTAGTAATTAATAATCATATATTGCCAAAAATAATGGTACACTAGATTAATAAGGTTTTTCATTTTGTAACACCTCTATATAACATGTAAAGGTTTAGAGAAATAATACCGCAAACGGAAAGGAGAACGGAAGCCAAACGAGCCTTAAAATCAGTTCTTAAGAGACGTTCGAACTTGTGTCCGAACTTGGATGTTCGGACGCAAGTCAAGACTAAAAACAGGGTCGTCTGAGCTTGTGTCCTCGCATGCTGTCCTCGCATGCAAGTTTTGACAGATGTTCAGACACAACGAACAATAGAAAATAATGTATGTTCAGGATCTGTCCGAACTAACACATCCAGACGGATGTTCGGACAGGGGCAAATCCTTAAAATCGATATCGAAATTCCTCTTTTATCATACTTACATTTGATAATGACAATAATGATTCAAAAATGAAGAACTCTGAGCAATTATTCAATATCAAAACCAAGTCATCAAGCGACCACAACTGAATATAAAAAATCAAATCCGAGACATTGAGAAAAATAAGTCAATTGACTACGAATCCAATATTTTTAAATACACATTTTCTTTTCCAAAACATAAATATACTCATCCTTGTTTTGTCAAATATATATACGAATCTCTCAAAAGTCTGCATAATGATAAAATAGCTATTAAGACAAATATATGTTTGATTAGTACCATATTAAAATTATCAACCCATAATAAATAAAGAAATAATTATAATCATGAACACTGCAAGACGTTAAATATAAATATTGAGTTAACAACTAAAGAGAAAGGTACTTAATGTTTCACATCGTATACAAATAGTGTATATATGTTTTATATTTTTACGGGTATTTCAACAATCATCACCTGGAAACTTCCAAGAAAGCTACTAATGATCAACAGCCAAGGACACCAACTTGTGTTGGTGAAGAAGTCAACGTGTTTCCGGTTAGACAATAAGAGGCCTCTACACATTGCCTGCAAGTCTAGATCATCAGGTGATCATTGTTGGAGATAAAGCCTGAAGAATAGCTGAAGCATCCATAGGTGCCGGTTGAGATACCAACTTGCGCCTGCAACTGTTACTCGGAGGTCCAATGGGTGTCTTCCACGTGTCATCCAAGTTTATAGTTGACCAGGAGCTCAACCAATGGCAAGTGACAGTTTCCAAGTAGCTGATGAAGTTAGTTGAAGTGTACAAACTAGACAAAAGCCATTTAATCTCTCTATATAATACTTGGATCATATTTGCAATAGTGAAGCAAGTAAAAGTTAAAACACGAGAATACTCTTAGAGAGAATAGAAAGCCAAATATTGTAAGAGTTGAGCTAAGTGTTAGCTTCAGTCTTATGCGAGTGAGTGAATCCATAGTGAGCAGTAGTGTGAGCGAGTGGAGTGTTGTGACTCAAATTATTGAGAACACAAGAGTAGCTAGGACAGTATGAGGGCAGTCGGGGGATTGCCGGGAGACTGTCGACTGAATAGGTTTAGTCAGGATAGATGGCTTAGAGATATGTTCTAAACTGTCCCGAGTCTATAGGGTTGGACGGAGGGAGATTGAGTGATTGTGAGGGTAATACTCAATTGAATAAGGGATTCTAGTTTGAATTATCCACTGTCTTCTACTATAGTGATTAATGCTCGAAGTGTTTGTACCCCGTGAACCGTCATTTATTTTCCTAGCGGGAAAACGGCGCGCCACTTTTAATTCAAGAAAAATTGACTATAAACCACGGTTTTATATTGAACCGTCATTTATTCTCTTCATGCTACATTATAAATGACGGTTATCCGCTGAACCGTCATATATTGTCTTAGCGGGAAGTTTTTTTGCTGAAAATTAAACAACGTGCCACTCTTCATTGACTATAAACCACGGTTTTATGTTGAACAATCATTTATTCTCTTCATGCTATATTATAAATGACGGTTATCCGCTGAACCGTCATATATTGTCTTAGCGGGAAATTTTTATGCTGAAAATTAAACGGCGCGCCACTCTTCATTGACTATAAACCACGGGTAGGAACTGTGGTTTATTCTCTTCGTGCCATATTATAAATGATGGTTACACCGTGAACCGTCATTTATTGTCTTAGCGGGAATATTTTCGCTGAAAATTGAACGACGCGCCACTATTCATTCTCTTTATTATATCTCTTCTCTTCCACTGTCTTCATGACTCACGGTAATTTTTACAACCCCCTAACTGTCGAACAAGGAACATGCTCTGTGCCTTCTCTTCAACCTCACGGTAATTTTTGCAACCCACCCTGGCAAACAAGGACCAGACTCTACGCCTCTTCCTTATTCTCTTTCACTCACGGTAAGTTTTGCAACCCTAATTAACTGGTGAGCAAGGAGCATGCCCGCCTCTTTCTTATTCTCTAGATTTCATGGTATTTTTGTAACCCACGCTGGTGAACAAATAACATGCTCTACGCCTCTTCCTCATTCTTTGGATTTCACGGTAATTTTGCAACCCATCCGGCGAACAAAGAACATGCTATGCGTTTCTTCCTCAACTTCACTCACGGTAACCCAATTCGCGAACAAGAAACATTGCTCTGCTGGAATATTTTGCAATTGTAATTCGCACACAAGGAACATACATGCTTGGGCCTCTTCATTCTCTTGTGTCTGTGCTTTATTAGATTAAAAATTAGTTATTAGCTACATCTGTCGCACAAATTGAATGTGGGGATTTTGAAAAAAAAATTTGTAGGCTATAAATGACGGTTTTTGGCTGCAACCGTCATTTATAGTTGCCAAAAGAACTATAAATGTCTGTTACTGACTGCAATCGTCATTTATAGTCATAAAAAAAAATATTCAACGAAACAGTGGTATATTGTTCACTATAAATGACGGTTATTGGCTACAACCGTCATTTATAGTCGTCCAAAAATATATTCAAAGATTATAAACCACGGTTATACATGAAACCGTGGTATATTGTTCACTATAAATGACGGTTTTGAACCGTCGTTTATAAAGATTTTCCTATATGCGACGGACGTATATACCACGGTTTTCAACCGTGGTTTTTGAGCAAAATAACCATGGTTTAAAAGCTTTTTTCCACTAGTATGGCTGCACAATACTTGGTACGACTTGCATATGTGGCAGTCTAGCCAGCTTGCTTATGTGGCACATGGGGTGAGAAAAAAATTTGTATTAACTTTAAATGGTTGTAACTTTTGACATATAAGTCGAAAATGAAAAAAAATTATATCACTATTCACCTAAATTCAAGCTTTTCAAAACAAGACATCATGGATATGTTTTGAAAGCTTTAATTTTTTTTACATGTGTATTGTGTACGGTGATATACTAAAATAATAATATGATTCATTAATTTTGATATTATGATTTCATTAAACTGATATTATGATTACTAATAAGTGGTAAATTAGATAACAAGTTTCGGAACCGATAAAAAACATTATTATTTTGTAGTGTATTATTATTGTTGTATGATGTATTTTAAACCTTATATGGTGAATCATTAATTTTTCACAACTGTATTATTGTTTAATTTTTTATATTTTTATATGTTTACGATGATACACTAAAATGATGATATGATTTATTAACTTTGATATTATGATTCATTAACTAATGGTGAATTAGATAACGAACTTTGGAATCAATAAAAAATCATTATTGTTTTGTTGTGTATTATTATTGTTATATGATGTATTTAAATGTTATATGGTGAATCATGTATTTTTTTACACGTACCAAATATTGTTTTCTATTGTATTATTGTTTAAATATTTTTTATAATTTTATGATGATACACTTAATCTTGATACTATGATTCATTAAAATTGATATTATGATACCCTAAAATGATGCTATGTATTTACGATGATACACTAAAATGATATAATGAATCATAAGTCTTATTGATATATACGGATATATACATATAATTAATATAAAATTTTAAATTTATTATATTCATGACTAGTTTTATTTTGAAGAGCTTGAATGTACATGATCAACTATAAT